>CM042868.1:24434125-24651615 GCA_023658055.1 Thaleichthys pacificus
GACGTGTGTGTACGCATGTGATTGGGTGCAATTGCAACTGAGTCCATTCTTTATTTCCGCTCAAGGGGGGGAGAGAAAATACAAGAGTAGGGAACGTACCAAGGAACTCGGTGTAGGGTGCTTCTTGAATAATGCAGCCACAGCCAAAGTCCAGAACCCTAATCCGTGGAACTGCAGAACCGGTCTCGACCAGAAGGTTCTCTGGCTTAATATCTCGGTGGAGGACACCCCAAGAGTGGAAATTGACCATGGCCTCAACCAGCTGCCTCAGAATGATCTACAGAAAGAGACAGAGAGAAAGATGAAGGACAGTTGGGAGAGGGAGGGCAAATGGTGATGAATGTTGACTTTCACAAATAGCTCTTTGGAGGTTGATGGCCGTGACGAACTTGTCTGCACACACTCACCTTGGCCTGATCCTCTGGGAGATATCCTCCTCTGTCCTGGATATAGTCAAACAGTTCCACGGCGGGTACAGGCCTCTCCAGAACTATAATGAGCTCTTGGTCCAGCTCATACCAGTCCAGCAGCTCCACTGCTGCCTGACCGTCTCCTCCACCTCCAAACCTGGCCTCACCCCTCACCTCCTCACCCCTGGCCTTCTCAGCCATGTCCGCCCCACCCTGTCCTACAATCAGTAGGAGCACCACCTCCAGGGGGAGCTGGCGGAGCTTCCCCCCCAGGGTCTAAAACACAGAGAACACAACAACCAGGTAGAGTTCATGCTGCAATAGGGATGTTATCTGTTGGATGACACCAGAATGAGAATGAGAATCTAAAATGGAATATATGAATTCTGAGTAGGTTAGTAGGGCTAAAAGGGGGATTGGTCCACTCACCACAGGTGTATTTATCACCTTATCAATGGGAACATGCTTGACTGCCACCTATCAAAAGAGATGGGTGGGGGGAAATAGAACATGTTGATTTCTAAAAATGATATACTGCTGTGTGTGTGAGTGTGTGTATATTTTTGTATGTGTGTGTTATGTCATTCTTACAGGCAGGTTGTCATCTATACGGAGTCCAGCGTAGACTGTGCCAAAGCCACCTTGGCCAAGACAGCTCAGTTCCACGTATTTCTCCTCAAACGATCCTAAAGAGTACACACACACACATTCATGTAGAATGAATATTTTTGTCTATCCATCTATCTATTGTTTCGGTCTTTATTATTGTTGGATGTTTAAATCTAGCTACCTTAGCTATCGTCTTTAACTATGTTGTTACTATGTGCATCACTATGTAGCTATAGTCATTTAATTGAATGTGTTGTGTTCTACAATATTCTAAGGCATTTGAAAAATACTAGAGCACTTAATATCGTCATACTCACTCATGTTTCAAGGTGGGAGTGCATTGATATACACGTTATTGTGACATAATTACTATCTATTGAGCTAATTAACATTTGACTTTTTAAAAGCAATGTAGCCTTGATTTGCAGTGAGATTGTAAATCAGATGGTGGTGACATCTGATGATGTTGTACAATATTTGAAGGCATTTGAAAAATACTACAGCAGTTAATATTAATTATATTAATATACTCACTCATTTTGAGGTGGGAGAGTGGATTGATTTGCAGGCTATCGTTGAATAATAATTATCTAGTGAGTTCATAAAACAATTGACTGGAAATGTAGGCTCCTTCAAAAAGTTATGTAGCAATGATCTGCAGTGAGCTTGTAAAATGCATATATGTCAAATGTTGTAGAATGATATGCTGTTGTCATGGAATCAATTATGATGTCATAAGGACATAGGATTAGCCTTGTGCCTCATGAAACATGGCAAATTCAATAAAGTCCACAAGAAAATGACATTCACATCATGTTAGATAATACTGTAAAACATAAAATAATCATATAGGTAGCCTACAATCCAGCTCCATAGGATATACTCGTTCAGTGCCTGTGCCATGAGGAGTGGGAATAAACAGGGTGCAATATTTATTTAAATAAAACCCTTTGCTCAGACAAATTAGTAGCCTATGTATTTAACATCTACTAAGCTCCTTAGCTACTCAGTTTCAAATTGTGAGATTTGCATAGGAAAGAGGTGTTAATGGGACTTGAGGTTCTCTGTATGTCCATTTTACCCACCGAACTGTCGTTATTCAACTATGACAGGGTAAACTCGGTTTGCATTTTATGACCCCTTTAAGGTTAAATTGAGGGTATGAAAGACAAGGAGTTTCCTCTTTGGAGCGTAATTTCCGTTTCATACCAGAATCAGAATCAGAAGGGATTTTATTCGCAATGAATGTTTGCACAAACAAGGAATTTACTTCGGCAGGGAGGTGCATACATTGAACATATAGGAATATTGAAACTTAAATATGTGGACTAACTATACAAAGGAGCAAAGTCTAGCTAATACTAAGGGGGGTCTAGCTAATACTAAGGGGAATAAAAAATAAAATATAAATAAGTAGCCATAATTTACAATCTAACCTAAAAATACAGATAGTGCAAGAGAACGATACAATAGTGCAAATTGCAATGTGCAGGGTGTCATTGTGCAGATTGTGATTTAAAGTCAGTGTGAGTCCTTGGCCTTGTTAAAGTGGCCAACAGCGGATGGGAAGAAACTGTTCTTGTGGCGTGAGGTTTTGGTCTTGATGGACCGCAACCTTCTGCCGGAGGGGAGTAGCTGGAACAGGGAGTGTCCAGGGTGGGAGGGGTCGGCCACAATCTTCCTCGCTCGCCTCAGGGACCTCGAGGTGTGCAGATCCTCGAGGGAAGGCAGATTGCAGCCGATCACCTTCTCAGCAGTGCGGATGATACGCTGCAGTCTGCTCTTGTCCTTGGCAGTGGCAGCAGCGTACCAGATGGTGATAGAAGAAGTGAGGATGGACTCAATGATGGCTGTGTAAAAGTGCACCATCATTGTCTTTGGCAGGTTGAATTTCTTCAGCTGCCGTAGGAAGTACATCCTCTGTTGTGCTTTTTTGGTGAGGGAGCTGATGTTCAGTTCCCACTTGAGGTCCTGGGAGAGGATGGTGCCCAGGAAGCGGAAGGACTCCACAGTGCAGACTGGGGAGTCACTCAGGGTGATGGGGGTGAGTGGGGCTGTGTTCTTCCTGAAGTCCACAACCATCTCCACTGTCTTAAGAGCATTGAGCTCTAAGTTGTTCTGGCTGCACCAGGTCACCAGGTTGTCAGCTTCCCACCTGTAGTCAGACTCGTCCCCGTCAGAGATGAGCCCAATGAGGGTGGTGTCGTCCGCAAACTTCAGGAGTTTGACGGACGGATGACTGGAGGTGCAGCTGTTGGTGTACAGGGAGAAGAGCAGAGGGGAAAGGACGCAGCCCTGAGGAGATCCGGTGCTGATGGACCGGGAGTCAGAGACTTGTGTTCCCAGCTTAACGCACTGCTTCCTGTCAGACAGGAAGTCTGTGATCCACCTGCAGGTGGAGTCGGGCACGTTCAGCTGGGAGAGCTTGTCCTGGAGCAGGGCGGGGATGATGGTGTTGAAGGCAGAGCTGAAGTCCACAAACAGGATCCTGGCGTAGGATGCTGGGGAGTCCAGATGCTGTAGGGTGAAGTGGAGGGCCATGTTAATGGCATCATCCACCGATCTGTTGGCTCTGTAGGCAAACTGCAGTGGGTCCAGGAAAGGGTCTGTGATGGCTTTGAGGTGTGCCAGCACAAGGCGCTCAAAAGACTTCATTACCACAGAGGTCAGGGCGACGGGTCTGTAGTCATTAAGTCCTGTTGGCCTTGGCTTTTTGGGCACAGGGATGATGGTGGAGGACTTGAGACAGGCTGGCACATGGCATGTCTCCAGGGAGGTGTTAAAGATGTTTGTAAACACAGGAGACAGCTGGTCAGCGCAGTGCTTGAGGGTGGCAGGAGAGACAGAGTCCGGACCAGCTGCTTTGCGGGGGTTCTGCCTCTTGAAAAGTCTGTTAACTTCACCCTCCTGAATGGAGAGAGTCGTCACAGTAGAGGGGGGGAGGGGGGAGGCCTCATGGATGGGAAGGGGTTGTTCAGGACTGTCCAATTGTCTTTCAAATCTGCAGTAGAACTTGTTCAGGTCGTTGGCCAGGCGGGAGTCGTTGGTGGAGTGGGGGGCTCTGGGCTTGTAGTTGGTGATTTGCCTGAGCCCTCTCCAGACAGAAGCAGAGTCGTTAGCAGAGAACTGACGCTTCAGTTTCTCAGAGTACAGTCGTTTAGCCTCTCTCACCGCCTTGCTAAACCTGTTCTTCGACTCCTTGAATCTGACTCTATCCCCACTCCGAAATGCTTCCTCCTTCTCTGACCTCAACCTTCTCAGCTCTGCTGAGAACCAGGGCTTGTCGTTGTTGAAGCTCACCCTGGTGCGTGTTGGTATACAGCAGTCCTCACAGAAGCTGATGTATGATGTCACAGCCTCAGTGAGTTCATCCAGACTATTGGTAGCAGTCATGAACATATCCCAGTCAGTACAGTCCAAACACGCCCGCAGATCCTCCATAGCCTCACTGGTCCACTGTTTTGATGTCCTCACAACAGGTTTACAGAGCTTTGATTTCTGCCTGTATGCAGGAATCAGATGGACCATGGTATGGTGTTGGAAAAATTGAAGATGTAACACATTTATCCTGTATAAGAATGATTCTGTGTTCAGCATTCCTTGTGTGTAGAGAGAGGCCAACCCCCAAATCTGAACTTTGGGTAGCATGAGGCATATGTAAACAAGGTGACCTGGGCTGACCACTCACTCTTACTGGAGAGGCCATAAAAGATGTCTGGCCTTATCTGTGTTGGGTGAATCATGTGGTAAATCTTACAGGTGTCAAAGAACGCACACACTCAAGCACGCACGCACACACGCGCGCCAGGTCTATGCAAGGAGCCAATGAAGAAGAGCCATGGGACATTTGCATGCCTTTGTCTTAACCAATGACTGTAAAGAGCGGGGCTTCTTAAATAGGTAGCTAGCACAACATGCTAGCGGACAAACTTTGTATCACAATGGCGTGTGATGTTTTTGTCTCCTTGTGGGCCGGCCGCAAGCAATAAAGCTTTCTTAAACTTGTTCACCGACTGACTGTGCAATGCTTAATAGGGTAATATTTCTGACATATGGTCAGAGTGGCCCAGTGCTGCACGAGGGACGGCGTGGTAGGCTCTACTGACTGTAGTGTAGCAGTGATCCAGAGTGTTCTCTTCTCTGGTTGGGCATTTGATGAATTGTCTGTATTTAGGGAGTTTGTGGCTGAGATTACCTTTGTTAAAGTCGCCGAGTACGATAACAAGGGAATCCGGGTTTGCTCGCTCCACACTCAGAATCTGGTCGGCGAGCGTGCGTTGGGCCTCTTTAACCTGTGGACCCGGCGCCATCTAAACTCCGACCAAAATGAGCGACGCGAATTCTCGTGGCGAGAATACGAAGGATGACCAACTGACAGTGGACCCTGGGAATAGGGTGGTTAAGCTACCATACATAAACTTCATGAGGCAGTTGGGTGCTACCTTCCTCAATGCCTACACCAACTCTCCAATCTGCTGCCCCTCCCGTGCAGGTACAGTTCCCAATGTACAACAACTATCAGTAGTGGAAGAATGGACTTACATGACTTTGTGGGCTTTCAGCTATGTGGAGTGGCCGTTTTGTTCACTTGACCCAGTCATGGAATAACTATAAGTGCCTGGATCCCAATGAGGAAGTTATTTTTAGAAACTAGGGAAATGTACTAGAGAACATCTCACACATGGAAGACGTTAGACACACACCGACAAACACAGATTGAGACTGCAGTAGCGAGAGCCGTGACGAGCACTGTATCGATAACTTGATAATAATGGCTGCCTATGTGTCATGGAATTAACTTACAACCATCTCAATCTCACCGTCTGCATCACGGACATGGGCACTATCCTAGTATGAGCTCAACAGGACAGGAGATCACTTTCATTTGAAATCAGTATTTGGAGATTTAAATTCCCAGAAATAAACAGACTAGTTAAGCATATAATGCGTTATTTATTTAGTGTGTAGTAAATATGCTTGTTCTGTCCCAGGTGGTCTGTGGTGAGGCAGTGGATGAGCTGCACACCGACCCATGGTGTGTTCCCAGAGGTGAAGGGGAGGGGCTGGACCACTGCAGCCAAGGGTGGAGCAGAATTCCCTCCAGAGTGGGCAGGTCTTTTCCAAACCGCCTCCTTCTGTAGGTTCATATCTTCTGAAGAGAGAAAAGGAAAGAGAGAGACAGATAGCAGAGAATATGAGAGAAGTGGAGGGGATTGTGGTCAGCTAGATACAGACAATGTGTGTCTCGTGTGAGTGTGCATGTAATTTCCGGCGTGTGGATGCGTGTCTTACGGCTTGGAAATCCCTGGGAGACATCTTTGGCTTGATCCTTTGGGAGATGTCTTCCCCTCTCCTGGTGTTACGTACACCATAGGAACGTGTGTACTGTATGTATGTAGTTGTGTGTTGGTCTTCCCTTCTGTTTCTCCCCACTAGCATCATTCATTCAGGTGTCCATTTTCCATGGACTTGTCAGCTTCATTCATGCTGTTCAACATCATTCACACGTCTGTTCCCGTCCAATCCGGTGTTCATCTGGCTCCATAAGAACCTTGTTCCAACCTTCCATTGACAGCTTTTTTGGATCCAGGGTCTGTGCTCTCTGATCTCTAACTGTTTTCTACAGGATTTTGTATTATTCCAGAGTCGGGTTAACCCTGGCTAACCCTAACCGGGTTTGTGAGTATGAACTTGTAAACACACTCACCTTGACCTGATCCTCAGGGAGATATCCTCCTCTCCTGAATGTAGTCGGGGGGATATAGATGTGTGTTGTGGGGGGGCAGGAGGGCGATGGGGAGAAAGGGACAGTGGGGAAGGGGGAGGTCGGGAGGACGACCGGGGGGCAGGGACGAAGGCCAGGGCAGTTCTGGAGGCCGGCCAGGAGGCAGGGTGAAAAGCCGGGGCAACTCTGGAGGCAGACCTGGAGGCCGTCTGGATGTGCAGAGGTGCTCAGGGGGTCGGTGGTGGTGACCAAGGCAGGGCTTCTCATGTGCAGGGAGCTCTGGGGGTGCTGGAGTCGGCCAGGACTCTGCTGGGGGCTCAGGAGCAGCAGAGGGCTCGGTGCTGGGCAGCACAGGCAGAGGGCCTGGGCAGCACAGGCAGCCAGGGCCTCTGGGCAGCACAGGCAGAGGGCCTTGGGCAGCACAGGCAGAGGGCCTCTGGGCAGCACAGGCAGAGGGCCTTTGGGCAGCACAGGCAGAGGGCCTCTGGGCAGCACGGGCATCAGGCCTCTGGGCAGCACGGGCATCAGGCCTCTGGGCAGCACGGGCAGAGGGTCTCTGGGCAGCACAGACAGAGGGCCTCTGGGCAGCAGTGCTGTATCACTCATTTCTGGGATGGTGGACACAGCACAGGCCCTGGGGAGAACAACATTACTCACTCACGGCCTTTCTCAGAATCAATGCTTCATCTGAAAACTCAGTTGATGAGGTTCAATGTTGAAGAGGTTTACCACTGACCTGCCAAGTTCTGTCTCCCTTTCCATGTAGCCTTGCTTCGCCTCTGGGTCCTTGTCTAGGCCGCATCCCACTGTCAGTAGTAGGGGGTGGACACAAAAGCAGGGAAAAGCAAAACAGGATTATAAAACCAAAGTAGTTATTTACCAACCTCTAGAAAAGGTGATTGGAACGAGACACATGAGTGCAGGGAGCCTGGAGAGAGAGAGACCAAACCAAGACCAGAACACACACACACACACACGGAGACAGACAGAAAACACCAGGGGCAAGGAAGACCAGGAGAACTTAAACTGGTGCGTGGCTGTGACTGTCTGTGTTTGTGTGGCTTACCTCTTCCATGTGTGCCATGTGAGGTCATTGTTGTGGCAGTGGTGTTTTTAGGGGACACCTCACCTCGGCTCCTGCTATCTACCCTACGCCTCTTGGTGTTGCCCTGGGACAGGGAGAGGGAGGGCGAAGAGGAGGCGTCCTCAAGGGACAGTGCCGTCGAAGACTCCCCCGAATCCTGTCTCTCTTCCAGCACTCTCTTCCTCTTTCTCTCCCCTCCTCTGCTGCTCTCTGCATCTCTTCTTTCCTTTCTCTTTTTCTGTCTCCCTGCTTTCCTCTCCTCCTCTGGATGCAGCCACGGGTGGAGAAGGACTTCCTCTAGAGTAGGCCGGTCTTCCGGGCACTTTGCCAAACACAATTTCAGCAGGTTCTTACATTCTGGAGAGAGAAAGAAAGAGAGAGTGAGAGCGAGAGATAGCAGAGAATATGAAAGAAGTGGAGGAAACTGGGGTCAGTTTCACATACAGACAGAAAGCATGTGTGTGCCTCTGTGTAAGTGTGTATGTTTATTTTTCTCGTCTGCGTGTGGATGCGTGGCTTACGGCTGGAAAACCCATCCATGATAGGGATAGGATCACAATAAAGGACGTGGTCGGGTGTGCGAAAGGGGAATATCCCAGACAGTACGTTATATAACAGTACCCCCAGCTGCCAGACAGCGGATGGAACCGCCTGGTAGGAACCATGGAGGTACCATTCAGGAGGGATGTACATTTTGGTCCCTGACACACACACACAAAACAACCTTAGTTAAACTGCACATGGACGTGTGTGTACGCATGTGATTGGGTGCAATTGCAACTGAGTCCATTCTTTATTTCCGCTCAAGGGGGGGAGAGAAAATACAAGAGTAGGGAACGTACCAAGGAACTCGGTGTAGGGTGCTTCTTGAATAATGCAGCCACAGCCAAAGTCCAGAACCCTAATCCGTGGAACTGCAGAACCGGTCTCGACCAGAAGGTTCTCTGGCTTAATATCTCGGTGGAGGACACCCCAAGAGTGGAAATTGACCATGGCCTCAACCAGCTGCCTCAGAATGATCTACAGAAAGAGACAGAGAGAAAGATGAAGGACAGTTGGGAGAGGGAGGGCAAATGGTGATGAATGTTGACTTTCACAAATAGCTCTTTGGAGGTTGATGGCCGTGACGAACTTGTCTGCACACACTCACCTTGGCCTGATCCTCTGGGAGATATCCTCCTCTGTCCTGGATATAGTCAAACAGTTCCACGGCGGGTACAGGCCTCTCCAGAACTATAATGAGCTCTTGGTCCAGCTCATACCAGTCCAGCAGCTCCACTGCTGCCTGACCGTCTCCTCCACCTCCAAACCTGGCCTCACCCCTCACCTCCTCACCCCTGGCCTTCTCAGCCATGTCCGCCCCACCCTGTCCTACAATCAGTAGGAGCACCACCTCCAGGGGGAGCTGGCGGAGCTTCCCCCCCAGGGTCTAAAACACAGAGAACACAACAACCAGGTAGAGTTCATGCTGCAATAGGGATGTTATCTGTTGGATGACACCAGAATGAGAATGAGAATCTAAAATGGAATATATGAATTCTGAGTAGGTTAGTAGGGCTAAAAGGGGGATTGGTCCACTCACCACAGGTGTATTTATCACCTTATCAATGGGAACATGCTTGACTGCCACCTATCAAAAGAGATGGGTGGGGGGAAATAGAACATGTTGATTTCTAAAAATGATATACTGCTGTGTGTGTGAGTGTGTGTATATTTTTGTATGTGTGTGTTATGTCATTCTTACAGGCAGGTTGTCATCTATACGGAGTCCAGCGTAGACTGTGCCAAAGCCACCTTGGCCAAGACAGCTCAGTTCCACGTATTTCTCCTCAAACGATCCTAAAGAGTACACACACACACATTCATGTAGAATGAATATTTTTGTCTATCCATCTATCTATTGTTTCGGTCTTTATTATTGTTGGATGTTTAAATCTAGCTACCTTAGCTATCGTCTTTAACTATGTTGTTACTATGTGCATCACTATGTAGCTATAGTCATTTAATTGAATGTGTTGTGTTCTACAATATTCTAAGGCATTTGAAAAGTACTAGAGCACTTAATATCGTCATACTCACTCATGTTTCAAGGTGGGAGTGCATTGATATACACGTTATTGTGACATAATTACTATCTATTGAGCTAATTAACATTTGACTTTTTAAAAGCAATGTAGCCTTGATTTGCAGTGAGATTGTAAATCAGATGGTGGTGACATCTGATGATGTTGTACAATATTTGAAGGCATTTGAAAAATACTACAGCAGTTAATATTAATTATATTAATATACTCACTCATTTTGAGGTGGGAGAGTGGATTGATTTGCAGGCTATCGTTGAATAATAATTATCTAGTGAGTTCATAAAACAATTGACTGGAAATGTAGGCTCCTTCAAAAAGTTATGTAGCAATGATCTGCAGTGAGCTTGTAAAATGCATATATGTCAAATGTTGTAGAATGATATGCTGTTGTCATGGAATCAATTATGATGTCATAAGGACATAGGATTAGCCTTGTGCCTCATGAAACATGGCAAATTCAATAAAGTCCACAAGAAAATGACATTCACATCATGTTAGATAATACTGTAAAACATAAAATAATCATATAGGTAGCCTACAATCCAGCTCCATAGGATATACTCGTTCAGTGCCTGTGCCATGAGGAGTGGGAATAAACAGGGTGCAATATTTATTTAAATAAAACCCTTTGCTCAGACAAATTAGTAGCCTATGTATTTAACATCTACTAAGCTCCTTAGCTACTCAGTTTCAAATTGTGAGATTTGCATAGGAAAGAGGTGTTAATGGGACTTGAGGTTCTCTGTATGTCCATTTTACCCACCGAACTGTCGTTATTCAACTATGACAGGGTAAACTCGGTTTGCATTTTATGACCCCTTTAAGGTTAAATTGAGGGTATGAAAGACAAGGAGTTTCCTCTTTGGAGCGTAATTTCCGTTTCATACCAGAATCAGAATCAGAAGGGATTTTATTCGCAATGAATGTTTGCACAAACAAGGAATTTACTTCGGCAGGGAGGTGCATACATTGAACATATAGGAATATTGAAACTTAAATATGTGGACTAACTATACAAAGGAGCAAAGTCTAGCTAATACTAAGGGGGGTCTAGCTAATACTAAGGGGAATAAAAAATAAAATATAAATAAGTAGCCATAATTTACAATCTAACCTAAAAATACAGATAGTGCAAGAGAACGATACAATAGTGCAAATTGCAATGTGCAGGGTGTCATTGTGCAGATTGTGATTTAAAGTCAGTGTGAGTCCTTGGCCTTGTTAAAGTGGCCAACAGCGTATGGCAAGAAACTGTTCTTGTGGCGTGAGGTTTTGGTCTTGATGGACCGCAACCTTCTGCCGGAGGGGAGTAGCTGGAACAGGGAGTGTCCAGGGTGGGAGGGGTCGGCCACAATCTTCCTCGCTCGCCTCAGGGACCTCGAGGTGTGCAGATCCTCGAGGGAAGGCAGATTGCAGCCGATCACCTTCTCAGCAGTGCGGATGATACGCTGCAGTCTGCTCTTGTCCTTGGCAGTGGCAGCAGCGTACCAGATGGTGATAGAAGAAGTGAGGATGGACTCAATGATGGCTGTGTAAAAGTGCACCATCATTGTCTTTGGCAGGTTGAATTTCTTCAGCTGCCGTAGGAAGTACATCCTCTGTTGTGCTTTTTTGGTGAGGGAGCTGATGTTCAGTTCCCACTTGAGGTCCTGGGAGAGGATGGTGCCCAGGAAGCGGAAGGACTCCACAGTGCAGACTGGGGAGTCACTCAGGGTGATGGGGGTGAGTGGGGCTGTGTTCTTCCTGAAGTCCACAACCATCTCCACTGTCTTAAGAGCATTGAGCTCTAAGTTGTTCTGGCTGCACCAGGTCACCAGGTTGTCAGCTTCCCACCTGTAGTCAGACTCGTCCCCGTCAGAGATGAGCCCAATGAGGGTGGTGTCGTCCGCAAACTTCAGGAGTTTGACGGACGGATGACTGGAGGTGCAGCTGTTGGTGTACAGGGAGAAGAGCAGAGGGGAAAGGACGCAGCCCTGAGGAGATCCGGTGCTGATGGACCGGGAGTCAGAGACTTGTGTTCCCAGCTTAACGCACTGCTTCCTGTCAGACAGGAAGTCTGTGATCCACCTGCAGGTGGAGTCGGGCACGTTCAGCTGGGAGAGCTTGTCCTGGAGCAGGGCGGGGATGATGGTGTTGAAGGCAGAGCTGAAGTCCACAAACAGGATCCTGGCGTAGGATGCTGGGGAGTCCAGATGCTGTAGGGTGAAGTGGAGGGCCATGTTAATGGCATCATCCACCGATCTGTTGGCTCTGTAGGCAAACTGCAGTGGGTCCAGGAAAGGGTCTGTGATGGCTTTGAGGTGTGCCAGCACAAGGCGCTCAAAAGACTTCATTACCACAGAGGTCAGGGCGACGGGTCTGTAGTCATTAAGTCCTGTTGGCCTTGGCTTTTTGGGCACAGGGATGATGGTGGAGGACTTGAGACAGGCTGGCACATGGCATGTCTCCAGGGAGGTGTTAAAGATGTTTGTAAACACAGGAGACAGCTGGTCAGCGCAGTGCTTGAGGGTGGCAGGAGAGACAGAGTCCGGACCAGCTGCTTTGCGGGGGTTCTGCCTCTTGAAAAGTCTGTTAACTTCACCCTCCTGAATGGAGAGAGTCGTCACAGTAGAGGGGGGGAGGGGGGAGGCCTCATGGATGGGAAGGGGTTGTTCAGGACTGTCCAATTGTCTTTCAAATCTGCAGTAGAACTTGTTCAGGTCGTTGGCCAGGCGGGAGTCGTTGGTGGAGTGGGGGGCTCTGGGCTTGTAGTTGGTGATTTGCCTGAGCCCTCTCCAGACAGAAGCAGAGTCGTTAGCAGAGAACTGACGCTTCAGTTTCTCAGAGTACAGTCGTTTAGCCTCTCTCACCGCCTTGCTAAACCTGTTCTTCGACTCCTTGAATCTGACTCTATCCCCACTCCGAAATGCTTCCTCCTTCTCTGACCTCAACCTTCTCAGCTCTGCTGAGAACCAGGGCTTGTCGTTGTTGAAGCTCACCCTGGTGCGTGTTGGTATACAGCAGTCCTCACAGAAGCTGATGTATGATGTCACAGCCTCAGTGAGTTCATCCAGACTATTGGTAGCAGTCATGAACATATCCCAGTCAGTACAGTCCAAACACGCCCGCAGATCCTCCATAGCCTCACTGGTCCACTGTTTTGATGTCCTCACAACAGGTTTACAGAGCTTTGATTTCTGCCTGTATGCAGGAATCAGATGGACCATGGTATGGTGTTGGAAAAATTGAAGATGTAACACATTTATCCTGTATAAGAATGATTCTGTGTTCAGCATTCCTTGTGTGTAGAGAGAGGCCAACCCCCAAATCTGAACTTTGGGTAGCATGAGGCATATGTAAACAAGGTGACCTGGGCTGACCACTCACTCTTACTGGAGAGGCCATAAAAGATGTCTGGCCTTATCTGTGTTGGGTGAATCATGTGGTAAATCTTACAGGTGTCAAAGAACGCACACACTCAAGCACGCACGCACACACGCGCGCCAGGTCTATGCAAGGAGCCAATGAAGAAGAGCCATGGGACATTTGCATGCCTTTGTCTTAACCAATGACTGTAAAGAGCGGGGCTTCTTAAATAGGTAGCTAGCACAACATGCTAGCGGACAAACTTTGTATCACAATGGCGTGTGATGTTTTTGTCTCCTTGTGGGCCGGCCGCAAGCAATAAAGCTTTCTTAAACTTGTTCACCGACTGACTGTGCAATGCTTAATAGGGTAATATTTCTGACATATGGTCAGAGTGGCCCAGTGCTGCACGAGGGACGGCGTGGTAGGCTCTACTGACTGTAGTGTAGCAGTGATCCAGAGTGTTCTCTTCTCTGGTTGGGCATTTGATGAATTGTCTGTATTTAGGGAGTTTGTGGCTGAGATTACCTTTGTTAAAGTCGCCGAGTACGATAACAAGGGAATCCGGGTTTGCTCGCTCCACACTCAGAATCTGGTCGGCGAGCGTGCGTTGGGCCTCTTTAACCTGTGGACCCGGCGCCATCTAAACTCCGACCAAAATGAGCGACGCGAATTCTCGTGGCGAGAATACGAAGGATGACCAACTGACAGTGGACCCTGGGAATAGGGTGGTTAAGCTACCATACATAAACTTCATGAGGCAGTTGGGTGCTACCTTCCTCAATGCCTACACCAACTCTCCAATCTGCTGCCCCTCCCGTGCAGGTACAGTTCCCAATGTACAACAACTATCAGTAGTGGAAGAATGGACTTACATGACTTTGTGGGCTTTCAGCTATGTGGAGTGGCCGTTTTGTTCACTTGACCCAGTCATGGAATAACTATAAGTGCCTGGATCCCAATGAGGAAGTTATTTTTAGAAACTAGGGAAATGTACTAGAGAACATCTCACACATGGAAGACGTTAGACACACACCGACAAACACAGATTGAGACTGCAGTAGCGAGAGCCGTGACGAGCACTGTATCGATAACTTGATAATAATGGCTGCCTATGTGTCATGGAATTAACTTACAACCATCTCAATCTCACCGTCTGCATCACGGACATGGGCACTATCCTAGTATGAGCTCAACAGGACAGGAGATCACTTTCATTTGAAATCAGTATTTGGAGATTTAAATTCCCAGAAATAAACAGACTAGTTAAGCATATAATGCGTTATTTATTTAGTGTGTAGTAAATATGCTTGTTCTGTCCCAGGTGGTCTGTGGTGAGGCAGTGGATGAGCTGCACACCGACCCATGGTGTGTTCCCAGAGGTGAAGGGGAGGGGCTGGACCACTGCAGCCAAGGGTGGAGCAGAATTCCCTCCAGAGTGGGCAGGTCTTTTCCAAACCGCCTCCTTCTGTAGGTTCATATCTTCTGAAGAGAGAAAAGGAAAGAGAGAGACAGATAGCAGAGAATATGAGAGAAGTGGAGGGGATTGTGGTCAGCTAGATACAGACAATGTGTGTCTCGTGTGAGTGTGCATGTAATTTCCGGCGTGTGGATGCGTGTCTTACGGCTTGGAAATCCCTGGGAGACATCTTTGGCTTGATCCTTTGGGAGATGTCTTCCCCTCTCCTGGTGTTACGTACACCATAGGAACGTGTGTACTGTATGTATGTAGTTGTGTGTTGGTCTTCCCTTCTGTTTCTCCCCACTAGCATCATTCATTCAGGTGTCCATTTTCCATGGACTTGTCAGCTTCATTCATGCTGTTCAACATCATTCACACGTCTGTTCCCGTCCAATCCGGTGTTCATCTGGCTCCATAAGAACCTTGTTCCAACCTTCCATTGACAGCTTTTTTGGATCCAGGGTCTGTGCTCTCTGATCTCTAACTGTTTTCTACAGGATTTTGTATTATTCCAGAGTCGGGTTAACCCTGGCTAACCCTAACCGGGTTTGTGAGTATGAACTTGTAAACACACTCACCTTGACCTGATCCTCAGGGAGATATCCTCCTCTCCTGAATGTAGTCGGGGGGATATAGATGTGTGTTGTGGGGGGGCAGGAGGGCGATGGGGAGAAAGGGACAGTGGGGAAGGGGGAGGTCGGGAGGACGACCGGGGGGCAGGGACGAAGGCCAGGGCAGTTCTGGAGGCCGGCCAGGAGGCAGGGTGAAAAGCCGGGGCAAGCTCTGGAGGCAGACCTGGAGGCCGTCTGGATGTGCAGAGGTGCTCAGGGGGTCGGTGGTGGTGACCAAGGCAGGGCTTCTCATGTGCAGGGAGCTCTGGGGGTGCTGGAGTCGGCCAGGACTCTGCTGGGGGCTCAGGAGCAGCAGAGGGCTCGGTGGGCAGCACAGGCAGAGGGCCTTTGGGCAGCACAGGCAGAGGGCCTTTGGGCAGCACAGGCAGAGGGTCTCTGGGCAGCACGGGCACCAGGCCTCTGGGCAGCACAGGCAGAGGGCCTCTGGGCAGCACAGGCAGAGGGCCTTTGGGCAGCACAGGCAGAGGGCCTCTGGGCAGCACGGGCATCAGGCCTCTGGGCAGCACGGGCATCAGGCCTCTGGGCAGCACGGGCAGAGGGTCTCTGGGCAGCACAGACAGAGGGCCTCTGGGCAGCAGTGCTGTATCACTCATTTCTGGGATGGTGGACACAGCACAGGCCCTGGGGAGAACAACATTACTCACTCACGGCCTTTCTCAGAATCAATGCTTCATCTGAAAACTCAGTTGATGAGGTTCAATGTTGAAGAGGTTTACCACTGACCTGCCAAGTTCTGTCTCCCTTTCCATGTAGCCTTGCTTCGCCTCTGGGTCCTTGTCTAGGCCGCATCCCACTGTCAGTAGTAGGGGGTGGACACAAAAGCAGGGAAAAGCAAAACAGGATTATAAAACCAAAGTAGTTATTTACCAACCTCTAGAAAAGGTGATTGGAACGAGACACATGAGTGCAGGGAGCCTGGAGAGAGAGAGACCAAACCAAGACCAGAACACACACACACACACACACGGAGACAGACAGAAAACACCAGGGGCAAGGAAGACCAGGAGAACTTAAACTGGTGCGTGGCTGTGACTGTCTGTGTTTGTGTGGCTTACCTCTTCCATGTGTGCCATGTGAGGTCATTGTTGTGGCAGTGGTGTTTTTAGGGGACACCTCACCTCGGCTCCTGCTATCTACCCTACGCCTCTTGGTGTTGCCCTGGGACAGGGAGAGGGAGGGCGAAGAGGAGGCGTCCTCAAGGGACAGTGCCGTCGAAGACTCCCCCGAATCCTGTCTCTCTTCCAGCACTCTCTTCCTCTTTCTCTCCCCTCCTCTGCTGCTCTCTGCATCTCTTCTTTCCTTTCTCTTTTTCTGTCTCCCTGCTTTCCTCTCCTCCTCTGGATGCAGCCACGGGTGGAGAAGGACTTCCTCTAGAGTAGGCCGGTCTTCCGGGCACTTTGCCAAACACAATTTCAGCAGGTTCTTACATTCTGGAGAGAGAAAGAAAGAGAGAGTGAGAGCGAGAGATAGCAGAGAATATGAAAGAAGTGGAGGAAACTGGGGTCAGTTTCACATACAGACAGAAAGCACGAAAGAAAGAGCGGTGATAGGCTATTCTCGCCATCCGAGCAAACTATTATAATGAGTCTCTACGAGACAATAAGCATATTATCATGGCTAAGTCAAACACTGCCACCGCTGCCAGAGCAAGACAAGCAGCTTGGCAAAAAATTGCCGATAAGCTAAATGCGAAAGTTTTTGGGAAATGTATAGGCTCATCTTAAGTGCCTCATCATTACCGCAATCAATCAGATCACATTTCTTTAAATGTGCCTACTGGCAGTAGGCTTAATGGAAATTAATAATCGAATGAGATCTTGCTAGCGAAAATAATGATCTCAACTATTTCAGAATAAGTAGGCTAGATAAAAACAAGGCCAAAGAGTATTTAATTGATACGAATTCATAGACACTTGTGAGGATGAATGTAGGCTGCTGCGCTTATATCATGTACTATATATGTGTATAGGCCTATGTGTAAATCCCTCTTTGATTTCATTGACTGGGACATGGCCAGGGAATATGATGAATTGATTCATCAGCTGGTTAAGCGCCAAGTAGACTTTTCTTACAGCAACGCATCTGCGGCTTTGCCAATGTTTTCTGCATCGCCTATACTGTATAAAAATGTAGGCTACCTGACGCAAAAAAACTCAAGGCTATGCAGAGAGTCTGAAGCACAGTTAAAGTTTCAAGTAGCTTTATTGTCAATTTCTTCACATGTCAAGACATAAAAAGGAATCGATATGACGTTTCCCACTCTCCCACAGTGAAACATAAAAAAAAGCACAGGCACAACAGATAAGACAAGACATTTCCTAAAACATAGCGTTACATATTCACATACAGCAGCATGCATAAGCATAAGCTTGCTGCGGCGTGTGATATTCGCAATGTACGGCCCGAGAAGGTCTTGCAAATAAATGAGTCCTTGTCGGCTGAATCGATATCGCTCAAACAAGAACTCATCCGTGTGAAATAAAGGATCTTGGCCATTGCGAAGAACTATTGGTATGGAAAGGTAATCGAACTAGAATATAGCTCCTTGGTCAACTGGGTCTTTCAAAAAAGGGAGCTGCCATGTTATTTTCCGGGGGTGTGGCAAGCTTATCCAGCTACACTTACGTTAAGCCTGCTCTGGAGCAGGTTAGTGCTAATTGATATGTTACTATGGTGATTTATCGAAAGTTGCTTCCACGAACCAAAAAGAGGGGCGTTTTTTATCTTAGCCTGAAAATTAGCTCGCTAAACCGCTTAGCAAGCTACGACGAATACCCCCCAGTCCTGTCATGTGTTCTGTGTGTTTGTTTTGCTCTGTCTCCTTCTGTGCAGGTGGCACCAATCGCCCTCATTACCACTCATTGACTCCTCCCTCCCATTACCCGTTGTCCAGCTGGTTCTTGTTGTCCGTTATCCAATCCCATCGTCCCCTCAGCTGTATATCTGTGCCACTGTTTGTCTCATTGGGGGTGTCTCATTGGGGGTGTCTGTGTCTCTCTGTGTGTGGTTGCTCTGTCCTGGACTTGTGACCAGCCTGTTAGACCGGTTGTTTGTTAAGTGTTTTGTGTTGTACTGTTGTTTGTTAATCATTGTTTCTTTTGTCTTCCCAGGGAGGAGGGGAAGCACCTTGTGTGTTAGGCAAGACGCCCTGGGCTTACATCACCCTTAGGGTAACTTCCTTGTCTAAACACATTAGGGTAGACCTGGGCGGACCACCCCCTGTATTTTGGTTAGGGCGTTCTGCTCGAGCGCCAGTTAGTTTTGTTTCTTAGGTGGTTATAAGACAGGTAAGGGGTGGGCTGTATTTTATTTTCTTTGGTCCCGTCCAGCCCCTTCTCCCTACTATTACCGTGGCTAATAAATGCCCCTTTTGACGGTAACATTGTCTGTGCCCTTGCTTGCACCCACGACTCCATACCTCTTTTTCCGACCGCTGTGGGCCCTTAAGCAGCGAGGTGTAGCCTCCCCTCCCTAACGGGGGTAGTGCGTAACACACACCTATTATAGCGTAAGAGTGTCAACTACCAAGAAGCTAGATTCACTAGTTCTTCTACATACACACTTCTAAGCTACCAGGAAGCTACATTCACAGGTTATTTTTACAAGCACACTGGGCTTTTCTTACATTTAGTCATTTAGCAGACACTCTTATCCAGAGCGACTTACAGTAAGTACAGGGACATTCCCCCTGAGGCAAGTAGGGTGAAGTGCCTTGCCCAAGGACACAACGTCAGTTGGCATGACCGGGAATCGAACTTTTCTCATGTAATCTTTGAGCAAATGGGAGTAAAAAAAAATGATGTGTCCTAATTTATCACCAGGTGGAGTCCTCTCAACACGATTTACGATCTGACAATCGGCGATCCCTCTCGACGGGAGATCCTTAGGCTGGCGTCGGAGAAACCGCAGCCGGACGTCTTCGCTGAGCCCACGGGCGAGAGGGGCGTCGCAGGACAACATCTCAAAGATGGCCTTTACGATTCGACGATCCGCGATCGCTCTTTGGCGGTCGAATTAGGGAGGCGTCCTTAGAATCATTTGTCCATGTATTCACGTAAGCTGTAGGCAAGTGCTACTAACACACATTCCGCGGGGGTCAGCTGTTGTCTAGGGTCACGCAGCTATGGCTCGGGATTTCAGTGCGCTGCAAGTTCTACAGCAGATGTTTGCCAATATCGAGCAAAGTGAGTCTGAAGAGGAGGCCGAGGATGTGTCAGAAGAAGACGGGGAAGAGTGTGCAGAGAATGTGGCAGAAGAGGAAGAAGAAGAGGAAGAAGAAGAGGACGAGGACGAAGACGAAGACGGGCAAGAGTACGCAGAGCATGTGTCAGAAGAGGAAGACGGGCAAGAGTACGACGCAGTCAACCACGACGATGACGACGACGCAGCTGCCGCCGCCGCCGACCAAGCCCCTCAAATCGACAGAGATACTTTCGTGTCGAGAAACGGCCAAATTGAATGGTGTTCGATTGCGTATCGGAGGAATCCGAGGCTGCTGTCGTAACAGCACGGAGAGGACCCCCAGAGGACCCACAGCTTACGCCGTTTCCCACACTCACGACATCGTCTACGCGTTTTTACTCTTTTTCACGCCACAAATCGAAAGAGTAATCTTGGACATGACAAATCGTGAAGGTTATCTGAAACGCGGAGAGGAGTGGAAAGCCATGGACACCACTGACCTACGTGCCTACATAGGGCTGCTAATCCTGGCAGGGGTGTACAAGTCCCAAGGCGAAGCAGCCGCCAGTCTATGGGACAGCGCAAAACGGCAGAGCGATTTTCCGCGCTACCATGCAGCTGAAACTCTTCTACACCTATTCGACGTCGATACGATTTGACGACCGTGGGACACGAGCGGCGAGACGCGCGACGGACAAGTTGGCGGCGATAAGGGAGGTCTGGGATATGTGGGTAGAGAGATTACCACTGCCTCTACGACCCAGGCCCCGAAGTGACCGTGGATGAACAACTGCTCGCGTTCAGAGGACGGTGTCCTTTCAAGCAGTACATGCCAAGCAAACCGGCAAAATACGGCATCAAGTCGTGGGTCGCGTGCGATGCAAAATCAAGCTTGGAAGATGCAAGTCTACACCGGGAAGCAGATGGACGGAGTCCCGGAGAGGAACCAGGGGATGCGCGTCGTGCTCGATCTGACAGAGGGCCTGAAGGATCGCAATGTCACATGTGACAATTTTTTCACCTCTTACGAACTCGGACGAGAGCTCATGGCGACGAGAAACATGACCATGGTTGGCATGGTCCGAAAGAACAGGTCCGAGCTCCCGTCTGAGCTGCTAGCGACAAACATGCGACGGGTGCTGTCGTCGCAGTTCGCCTTCACTCCCACCACTACTCTGGTTTCCTACCTCGTTCCTACGTTCTAAAAATAAGAACGTTTTACTCATGAGCACACGCCACACAGACGCTGAAATCAGTGACAGAAACGACGGCAAACCTACCATCGTCCTAGACTACAACCTCAACAAAGGAGGTGTCGACAATCTGGATAAGGTCATCACGGCCTACAGCTGTAAAAGGAAGACGGCCCGCTGGCCCCTCGTCATCTTCAGCAACATCGTTGACGTCTCCTCATACAACGCCTTTGTGATATGGAGAGAGGTCAACCCCAACTGGATGGCGCGTAAGCGCAACAAGAGGAGGTTTTTCCTCGAGCAGCTCGGAAGGGCCCTCGTGACTCCGCTGATCGAAAGAAGACGATGTCTGCCCCGCACGGGAGCTGCTGCCGCGGTTGTGAAAGATCTACGGATGGCCAGCTGTCGCGATCCGCCTCCTCAACGGCGACCCGGAGAGGATGGCGCAGCATCCGCCGCAGCCGCCTCCTCGTCGGCAGGACCGACCTCGCCGGTCCCTGCCAGTAAGAGGAAGAGATGTCAAGTCTGCCCGGTGAAGAAGGACCGTAAAACTTTCACCGTTTGTCGCGGGTGTAGGAGGCCTGTCTGCAAATCCTGTTCGCATGTATACTGCCCCACATGCCCCACCGAGCTGGGCTTCGGCCAAGGAGAGGTTCCCGTTGACCCTGGACGACCTGCGGGAGTGTGTGCAGAAGACTGAACAACTCAGTCGAGTGCAGAAGAGGGCTTTGCTCAAGCCACAGCACAGTGCTGCTACCGCTACCGGGATGCTACCACCACCACATGCATGGGATGTATAGATGATGTATCAGGACGGCGGGCTGGAGGTCTCTATCCCTAGTGCTGTCTGCGGGTCGTTGTGAAGCACGGTGTGACAACTTTTCATGATACAAAAATAAAGTGAAACATTTGATTTTATTCCTCGCGTTGTCTGCCTAGTCTATGACGCCACTCTCGTGCCGTTTCGGGATCGTGGTGAGGCAAACTGACGTTGTGACAACTTTTTCATAATAAAAAATAAATAAAGTGAAACCTTTTATTTCTAGCCTTGTCTGCCTAGCCTATTATTACACTCTCGCGCTGTATCCTAGTCTGCGCTGCGACTCACCATACCTACATACATGTTACGCGACATTATCTGTCGAAATAAAAATTAAATCATATTTGCCCTGATCGCGAAGCAAACCCGGGCCACGGAGCTGCAAGCCCCACAGTCCCTTGCCACTAGACCACCAGGGAGATACTTGTTTATTGCGCTGTCTCTGCCTTTTTGTTAGACACGGCAACGTCTGTGTTGTCTATTACGAGACCCCGCACCTGTCTCCGGTTCCTTGTGACCCACAGCGGTCTTCTGACAACTTTTCATAATACAAAAATAAATAAAGTGAAACCTTTTATTCCCACGCTGTGGGTCACAACGACCCGGAGACAGCGCGAAGGTGGCGTAGTAGACAACGCTGTGGGTCACAACGACCCGGAGACAGCGCGAAGGTGGCGTAGTAGACAACGCTGTGGGTCACAACGACCCGGAGACAGCGCGAAGGTGGCGTAATAGACAACGCTGTGGGTCACAACGACCCGGAGACAGCGTGAAGGATAAGTTCAGGCTGCATAGACAATGAGGCGAGCGTGA
Source organism: Thaleichthys pacificus (assembly GCA_023658055.1). Classification (NCBI taxonomy): domain Eukaryota; kingdom Metazoa; phylum Chordata; class Actinopteri; order Osmeriformes; family Osmeridae; genus Thaleichthys; species Thaleichthys pacificus. Next base: position 24,456,485 of record CM042868.1, read on the forward strand.
GGGTTAAATCAGCCCCCAGGTGTTTAGTGAGAGATAGGACCAGACTGAACCATGGGAAAGTGCTCTTATCAGTATCTGAACAGTGTTTCACACTTATCTTAGTAAAACAACATCTAGGTGATGTAAAGGAGGTAATTAGCCAGAAAATGTTTTCTTCTACTGGGTGTGTAAGACAGAGAAAGAAAGTAGAAGAGGGGAAATCTATCACCCCCGCCTATACATGTTCCCTCTTGTCTCATCACTGTGAACCCCCCCCCCCCCCCTCCGGGATGACGTTTACTACTGCCGCCCCCCTCCCTTCCCCGCCCGCCGCCCCCCTCCCCCGCCCGCCGCCCCCTACCAAGTACGCAGAACAAATGGCACAAACACAATCGCAATAAAATTTTTATGCCACCAGAGGGCGCCAAACACAAAGATTGCGGAACATCCGAGATGGGTATGGCTGCAGCCTGCAGCCTCCCGTCTCATGTCCTCTTGGAGATTGCCGTCCCTCTCTCCATGGTGCCCCGGGCGGCTGCCCGGCCGGTCTGCCAGTGCCTGAAACTGCCCCTGCGGCACACACACACAACAAACACTAAATGCATTTACAGTTTCATCCTGTCTTACACACAACTCAAATTACACAAACACAAATATACTTGAACAAGTAGATGAAAAGCTGTAAACCTAGAGTATAAACAATACTCTACTTGTTATATAAACAATCAAATCTCCTATCTTAATCTAAACATTAACCTCAGTCTGCAGCACTGATAGTTCAGGGTAAATACAATCAATGGTGGTGGAAGTCAGGTGGTGTGGGCCATATTGGGTTAGGTGCTGCAGTATGGGTACACAGAAGGGTATGTCAAGTGCCTGCCCACTAATAGGACAAGCCTTGACCACTCCACCCACTACAGGGTTTGTAAATCTCCAGCACACAACCCCAACACGGATGACCAGGACAGGTAATGGCTCACGTAAGGCTTTATTACAAGTTAGATTCAATACAATAAAAATACTCCCCAAAGGACAACCGCCCAACACAAGGTATAAAGTCTTTCCTTGGGTGACAACGATACCAGCCTGGAATTTCCCCTTAGCGTCCGGTCCACGGAATGGCACTCAGTCCAGAGCAGCAACGCCGCCCAAAGCTACTCCAACAGGCGGTGACAGTTTGCCCTCCAGAACGTCGGGCGCGGTGTCCGCCTTTCACTGTCTCTGGGATTTTACTGGGAGCCTGGTAGGATGTCCAATTCCGTTGTGGCTATTTCCAAGCAGCGTTAGGAAGATCGGACTCTCGCGCCGATCCCCAGGGGAAGAATAACATGCATCAGTCAGCATGCCTGGCAAAAAGAACCCCAACCCTCACAAACAGCCATTGCAGTATTTATCTCAGAACACAGCCAATCCAACACTCCCTATCTAAATTGGCCACAGGTGTATCTAATCACAATTATCTAGGTTTGTCCTGGCCTGTGACAGGTACACACAAGGGTACACACATAGGGGTATACACTTAAGTGTACACACAAAATGATACACACATAAGGGTACACACAAATCCAGTAACAGTAAATTATACCAGAGACACCCTTCATACTTTTTGGTTTGTTTATGTGGTGTGTGTGTGTGTTTCATGCGAAGTAAGCGGCTGCTTAGGGCCCCCGTGGCCACCAGAGGGCCCCCAAGAGCACATTAACTTGCATCTTAATCAAAAATTATGATTATTTTTTATTTTATGCCTCTCTGCGTCACCGAGGGGCCCCCAAATCAATTCTGCTTAAGGCCCCATAAAGGGTTGGGCCGGCCCTGGTTTCATGCCACAGAGAGAGAAATATCTAACGGATTTGAAGATTGCTGTTGCTTTATTTGTAAGGGTTAGCCTCATATGTTTTAATATAAATATCTTCAGGCTTAACAGCTGTTTACAGCTGTACACCCCCATCTTTTTATAGTTTATACTTTTCATGCTAAAAATCGATGGAATATATTAAATATCACACAATGCAAAACCATGACAAATATACTTCCTTACTGCATGCTGAATTAGATTGCAATTAACTTTTATTTTATTACTTCATCCCTATTCAAGCTCTCAAAAGAAAATTCTTGTAACTGTTTTCAGAAAATTCCCATTTTCTTCAGAATCAGAAATAGAATGGGTTTTATTCGCCATGAAGGTTTGCACAGACAAGGAATTTGCTTTGGCAAATTCGTTCCTTATCAAGTTATTTAGGCTACATGCTTTGCCACTGAGCACGTTATATAGTAACGGGACACCATCTCTAAACCGCTTTGATACTGGGTCTATAGACTATAAAAAAGTATTTTTACAGTCTATGCCGGTCTATATGCAGTCAAGCCACGAATGATGCAACTCCACCACAGCAGATGGCGCCAGGATCTGTAGGTTCGAAGAATCCAGTGAACTGATCACCGGAACAGCTTGAGTTGTTTACATCCGGTTAGAAAGAACGAGCCTCAAGGAGTACGTTAATTTCCTCCAGCTAGAGTTTTTCACCACCAGAATGTCTAAACTAGATGTGTTCAGGGATTTGATCACTCAACGATTAACAACGGCAGCTTTGGAGATATTCGCGGCCGCTGAAAAATCGTTTGCCGAGTTCGAAGAGGAGATTTATCATTCAAAGGAGGAGAGCGCGCGACTGCAACGGTTGTTGGACATTGTTACTCCACCTGAAATCAAGCTTCACCGAGCAGGTTCGATATTAATAACTACAATTGATTATAATCTGCTGTTTTTACATTCATTATATATTATTTGATGTAGCACGGTCAGAAAGTAGTATTGCCAAACACAATATGGTGGATGCATAAAAGAATCATAAAGATACGTATTTTTCTGCTGTGTGTTACAGGGCTCCAGACTAACTTTTTTTTATTAGGAGCACAGTAGCCCCTGACTGAAAATGTTAGGAGCACAAGCAGAACATTTAGGGGCACACCTTATATTAACCTACAATGCAATTATTAATGTCACTAGAGAGGGTACAATTCAGTGGCAATTTTAGACCCTTTTTAGGGGTCGCCAAGGACCCCTAAAATTCATCTCAGCACCCCTAAAAAAAAAATATATATATATATATTGTTTATTATCATTTGATGCTGGTAGTTCATGAAGAAAGGGACATCCTTAGTGTTTTCTTTCATTCAATATTTTGCATAATAATACATAAATGTATGAATTGTTATCCAATGTAATTACGGATTTATATTAGCAAAGGGGTTTAGCACTTTTGCAAGGCACTGTATTTATGTCACATTCTCATTGGGGGCTGAGCACCCCTAAAGGTCTGATCCTAGAATCGCCCCTGGTACAATTTCTGGGGAAATTGTGTGGTGTGCCTGCGTCTGTTGGTAGATGGGTCCGTTTTTTTACAGACATTTTTACCACTGATATACAGCGACGCACCACATAAGTTCATGGCTGGCAACTTTTCCAAAAACCTTGGCTTGAGATTTGGTAGAACCCCCCCCCCCCCCCCCCCCGCCCTGGGGCGAGCTATCGCGAGCTGCAACGCTTCACACTTTACCTGCGCCTCGTCCGTTACTGTTTACAACGTTAGCTTGGCTACTTGTTTGGCGTTGCCTTTTCAGCGTGAGATATACAATGTGTGGCGTGAGAGCGTGAGAAATGGTTTGAGTTTGAATACATTATTTAATTTGACATTACGTACTGCAAGTCTTAGCTAAATGACTTAAATGTATGATGCGCTTTTCGATCAGTCCTCCGACACCACGACACGATACTTGCTGAGTATAACAGCGCAAACACAGGCAGGGATACAGTAGCAACGCTACTATAAGTATTTAGCTGCTCAGCTCCATGACGCCGGGTAAGAAGGGCTTGTGAAACTGCTCACCAAAAGAACTGGCAGATTAAGACTAGCTACAATACTAATGCTGAGGACTCGCTGATATCGCTGTCTTACTAGAACGTCGTATCTATGCGTCGTTGCTGACATGTGCTGACGTTGTGCACAGCCCAATAAATTCCAAATTTGTAGGTCGCACATGCACGAGTGCTTGTACAAAATGCTCGCACTGTCTCAAAAAATGCTCGCAAAATGGTCGCAGTCTGGAGCCCTGTGTTATGTTGTTTGTAGTTATGGATCATATTCATGCAATGTAACGGCTTTGCAAGGCATGAAGCTCTACTGGGGCACAGGCCCCTCATTACTCATATCACTTTTTCTTCTAAGCTCAAGTACAAGAAGTGTTCAACACAATGCACAATACAAACTTACCCTTGCTTAATCCAATCCAAGGAATTCAAGTTTGAGATTAGTTTTGGCATGGACGTCTACGCGAGGCAAATTGCTTCGCAATAATTTGAGCGCAGATACATTTGGAGCGTATAATATTTTGGACTCATGTTGTTGTTATGTTTGATAAGACGATCAATTACTTAGGGTAGCGGTTCTCAAACTTTTCCCCTGGCGACCCCCCGAAATTCCGTGGTGACGTCTGGCGACCCCCTATTTAATTTTTATCGTATTTTAAAACCTGTTTATTGCATGTTCCCACAATTGTACAAACTGAAAGGAAAATAATCAAACAAAACAATTATATCAAAGGAAAAATGACAAGATGCCTAGTTTATTTATAACAAGAACTTAAACACGACAGAACAGTGCATCTGCAGATAAATCTAGGCCTGAACAAGACGCATAAACGACAAACCTCAAAAAATAAATAAAATTCAAGCCAAGAGCATGTATCCGATCTTAATGAATTGAGGGTATTTATAGCTTGGGGCTTCCAGTCCTATCACAGCATGTTGTCGTATTTTTTTTTTTTTTCACATTAATGTGAAGGGTGGGCCTGCTTTTCGGAGATTTTCCTCCACGCTGCTCAGCCGACATCTGTACTTGTTTTTTAAGTACACCAGGGACGAGAATGTCTTTTCGTACAGATATGTCAATCCAAAGTGTGTAAGAATGGCCATAGCGGCCGCAGACAGTGCGGGGTACTCCTGCGCAACTGAAAGCCAAAATGCATCCAGTGTCTTGGATGCAAACAACAGCTGCAACGTCCAATCACTGGAGAGCTCAAGCAACGCATATTCGAGCTCAGAGGCTACTTCGCTTGAAGCGCAGCTGCTGAATGGCTGACGTATCCAGTCATATTTTTCCACATTCTCTGCTGGAAATTATTGGTGGAATTTTTGGAGGAGCTGGTGGAGGTTAGGGTTGCAAAGGGGCGGAAAGTTTCCGGTAAATTTCCGGAAAGTTTCCACGGGAATTTTGGCTCGGGAATTTTGAAAAGAAATGTGCCAAAGTTTTTTTGCAAAAGCATATAACAGGGAACTTCAATGTAGTTGAGAACAAGACTATGCATGCCTAGCTCAGCTGGACCCTGAATGCAGCTGGTTGGGAACATTGTCTGCCAGAAACATAAACCTAAACGTAAAACGTTATGTTGTTTTTGAACGTCTTTGTCATCAGTGTTGCGTCTGAACGTTTCAGCCCTATGCCTGGCAAGTGTGAGGCATTCTACGCCGAATTGCGTAGAGGCCAAGAGCGGTATTGCGGACAGATAGAGATTTCAATTATAGCTCGCAACAAATTGAAATACATTTTTGGAGCTGTGAACTTAGTTAAAAATGTTGAATTATGAACTGTTTGTCATTACGTAGCATATTGATTAGGCCTACTTGGTAAACTGAAGCCATGTTCATTTTAATACCAAGTTTTTTTGTATACAGTAGACTAACTTTTTACAGCAGTGAGAGTAGGATGTATGTATGTCCACACAAAAGTTGTATTATAAATGTTTGCATACATGTCTGCTTATGACAAGGTAAATACAGTTAAATTACCCCAACATTTCCAGTTTATTCCCGTATATTCCCGTTAATTCCCGTGGAAAGTTTCCAACTTTGAATATTCCCGGAATTTTGCAACCCTAGTGGAGGTGACTGATTATTGAGGATTTAAGTGAAGCGACATTAATGGCATTCTCCTCCAAAAAGTAATGTAGGTCTGCGAACATTTCGAAATCCCCACTCTCGATACGGGCTGCCCAACGCTCCAGCTTTTTCATGAAAGCATTGACTTTGTCTGACAGGGATAAGATGTTACTGTTGGGGCCTTGCAGTGATATATTTAGTGAGTTTAATTTGTCAAATATACCCGACAGGTATGCAAGACATGCGATCCATGTTGAGTCGGCAAGATGATGCGCAAAAGTGGAGTGTGTGTTGGAGAGAAAGGTGCGCACCTCATCTCTCAGTTCGAATAGGCGTGTAAGAACCTTTCCTCTCGAAAGCCACCTAACCTCTGAATGGAACAGAAGTGATTCATGAGTAGCTCCCATCTCTTGGCATAGAATGGCAAAGAGTCTGGTGTTTAGAGGGCGTGACTTGATGTGACTATTTTGACTGTTGTTTGGAGAACCAAACAGCTCCTCCAGCTCTGGTTCCAGTGTTTTTGCTTCCAAGGCCTCCCTGTGGATAAGGCAGTGGGTAAACCTGATGTGTGGTGCAACACTGATAACCTTTGCTTTAAGTCCTTTATTTTTCCCCATCATAGCTCCGGCTCCATCAGTGCATATGCTAAGGCATTCGCAACCTTTTCGCCGTGCATTGCACTCACCATTGCAATTGCTGCAGGGAGGAGTAGACTCTCCGCAATTGTGTGTGGCTTCAGAGATTTTGCTACTAGGTGGGCCACCTCATAGGATGCAGCGAGGGCTTTGGTGGGCACAGTTGCATTGCAGACTTTTGCCCAAGCAGTGCCGTTTCTTTTCTCTGAAAGAACTGAATGGGTTTCTGGGCATGATCTGGGTGTGGAGTTTCTAAATGTCTTTTAATTTTAACAGGTTTTAAACTTTCGTGTGCCAGAACGTCGCCGCAAAGCACACATTGTGGATGCTCAACCTGATTTTTAACATGGCACGTGAATCCGAATTGAATGTATTCCTTTAGAAATTTGCGATGCTTTTTTTTCTTACCGGCGTCACCTGCATCATTCATGCCTGTCCCACCTGAAGATCGCGGAACAGAGGCACTGGCGGATGGTTCAGAGGCACTGGTGGATTGCTCTTCCAAGCTTTTCTCTGATGTTCTTAGCAGCCATCTGTCCATTTTCCGTGAAATGTGTATGCTAACAACCCCCGAAATGTGTCTGTACTGTCCTCCCAGCCTAACTCGGCCACGGTAGACCACAGCCTAACGGCTCCTGTTACCGTGGAAACGAAGCTAGCTGTAGCTGCTGCAAATGACCAACGCCAAAAAGATAATTATTCTAAAATGGCCACTAGATGGCACTAAACTGCCAAACTTATTTAAAATCATCTCATCATTTTTTTACGACCTCTCGAAAACCTTTGCGACCCCCACTTTGAGAACTGCTGACTTAAGGGTCCGTTTAAGTAATAATTCAAATTGTCCCTCCACAAACATATAAAACACATTCACACACTAGGAGCAAAGTCCAAACTCGTCTTCCTTGGTCCTATGTATGGTGCAAAAAATTAGGATTGTACACGCAGAAAACACTAGGCCAGAAGTCCTTTGAAAAACGTGCATGTTTTCTTTTGGTATAAAATTGACCGACATGTACAATTATTTACTTTGTGACATGACGCGAACGAGACGTGGCTGCCGCCTACAGTAAGACTATGCGGTGTCCCGGGCGAGCCGTTCTCAATCAAATAAGACTATCACGACCAAAATCAAAAATACCGCTAACTCATTGCGTCTCCTTACGCTTTGTGGGTGATGTAAGCACCTTGTGTGTCACAAAAAATAATCATTGCGAAAGAACGTGACGTGAGCTGTAAAAATAATTGCAAGAGGCTTTGAGGCAGAGGAATTTGCCTCGATAATTTTTTGTAAAAAAATTATCCCTAACTGTATGTATGATGAACGTGTGAAAAGAAAGAGAAAGCCTTTTTCTGTGGGTAGAAAAACCTCCATGGGTCAACAGCCAGTTTGATCCATGAAATCACAAAGAGCCTGTGACATTTTAGAGCGTGTTAAAGTTTTAGGATTGGAGCGATCCATAGGTGGGTCAGTCACAGTATTCAGATCCCCAGCAAGAATGAGCCTATGTGAATTTAGATTTGGAATCAGGGAGGTGAGTTTGTTAATGAAGCCAACATCATCCCAATTAGGGGCATATACACTTAAAAGTACGACTGGGGTGTTAAAGACGGAACCTGACACTATTATAAACCGTCCTTGAGGATCAGAGATCGTTTTGGAAGGCGTAAACAATGTATTGTTATGGACCAATATTGCCACTCCCCGTGCATTGGTGTTAAAGGTAGGGGTGCACCGATCCGATACTAAGATCGGATATCGGCCCCGATATTGACAAAATAGCTGGATCGGGGATCGGAAAATTTAGCCGATCCACTGGGCGATCCATCCTTTTTTTTCACAGCACATTCTATGTAAATTTTCAGCAGCATGAGCTAACCGAACCTTTAGACGCGTGAGTTCTAAATATTTCCGATGGTGCCCACAGCAAGCATAATACTCAAAGCAATGCTACTAGCATGCTAGTGTTACCTGTTAGCCTTCTCATTAGTACATATTGAGCCATACAGCGTTTGTCGCATAGTTTTTGTCTATCGGAAAATATTCCGTTGGAATTTTCGAAATCGCATATGCAACGTTACGCTGTGAGACCCGCATTCAAACGATCACATATGTGCGACGCTACTCGTTCTACACTGTAGATTCTACAGTATAGTAGAGTCGTTGAGCTGCAGGAATTCGGCGTGCTCCTAGCGTTGTGCTTTTGGATGTGCTTGATTAAATTGGTACTATTGTACTTTGCAGTACTACCACCACCTTTCAAAACATTTACTTTGCAGACATTGCAAACAGCCGACGAACTAGTTGGCATTGCAAGCGTGAAATTATCTCCACACAGCCAACTCTTTAGCTCGCTCCATGTTGCTTTTAAGTTTATCTGTCCACTGGTTGGACACGAGCTGTACACCGCACGGTGCAATGCTTCGAGCTAAAAACGTCCATGGTTCACACACCAGCGACAACGAATAAATAAGAATTAAAATCTAAAATTTACATGTTTACAAATGTTTGGTTACTGTTTGATTACTATGTTTGACCATTACACTATTTTGTTTCTACTGCTACATTTTATTTATTTTAATACGTTTGATTACATTCTATTTTCGCATTTTGAATTAAATAAACAATTAAATTGTTTTTTAAATAACAAATAAATAAGAATTCAGTACATTACATCTGTTATGTCTTAGTTAGGAAAGTCTGGTGCCAAATTTAGTCTCTTCCACATGATGGAAGGAAGGTATAAGGTGGGAGGTATACAGTTTATTATTAATTCAACAACGGTATCGGATCGGTATCGATATCGACAGATACACAAAGCCCAGGAATCGGTATCGGGACTGAAAAAGTCGGATCGGTGCATCCCTAGTTAAAGGTAGAATGGAAAGTCTGTTCAACCCAGTTTTTCCTGAGCCTAAATTGATCCGCTATGGTCAAGTGAGTTTCTTGTAAAAATGCTACTCCTACTGTTAGATGATTTTCTGTCAGAGGATGGGCCAAGAAAAGCACCACAATGAAAAGAGTTGACTTTGTTTATTAGGTCGAGCTGCTCGGATCACGTCACCACGACAGGCAGAGTGGTTGGCATGAGTGAGAAAACATGTCTCTCAGAAGTCCTTTATATATGGCTGGACTGTACAAATATAGTAACCACCAAAACATATCCTTAAACGGTACACATTCCACAACTTGATGCACAGAAGAAACAACACACAGGGGATGCGGTCATCAATCATTGCTTGTACTATTCTCTGCATCTTGCTCTTAACCTAAGTTGACCAGAGCACATTCCCTGATCTATATGTGTATTGTCCAAGGTCTGCTACGTGACCTCTTGACCTCAGCAAGAGACAACCTCACACATGTATAGAAAATCTGCATATCACCTACGTAAAAAAAATTCAAGTGGTAAAATATTTGTGCTCTTTTAATCGGCCCATTCATGCCCTTAACCCTTTGATGCGTACGAACATACCGGTATGTTTAGAATATGTCCATAGAATGTCCAGTTTTACGTAACAATAAAGTCTTCAGCATTAGCCTACGTGTATATTATAACGATTTCGGAAAATATGGTAATTGCAATTATTTTGACCAATATTGCAATTGCGATTTAATATGCGATTATTATGATTTATTATTAATAAATATAGATGTATACTACTGATCTCCAGTCAGCAACATAACACACAAAGTTCAGAAACATTAAGGAAAACATACCGCCTGTACCTCTTCGAAAATATTTTGGTAAATCAAAGCTAAACGTAGGCTAATAACATGTGCGTTGCACTTTCTTAACTAAAGCTAGCAAGCTACCATTTTGGGGGGGAAAAACCTGTGCTGTGGGGACCGTCGGAAATATTTATAACTCACACATCTAAAGGTTAAATCTTAAAAGAAAAAGAAACACTGTCTGAACATTTCTGATCCAATCAGTAGCCTAACAGAAACAGTATGGCACTGACAGCCATAGTGATCCTACTGTATGTGTATCACTGAGGGGCATCATATCTTTCGTGATGAACGCTGTTACTGCTTGAGTAATTTTGTACATGAATATGGAGTTAGGCTTTGAAACATTTCGATCAGTGATCCTGTCGGGTGTTACTTGGCTTATTTGACACACTGGTGTTCAGCATTTTAGCTATGCATCATACATGGCTTTGTGGTGTTTTTTAGGGCCAAATTAGGTTAGTAGTGTTGCCCCGTGAGGTAGCAACGTTAGCCAGGCAGGTTTTGCACAATACTTGACACTGCGCAGCATCTTTTTTAAAGGCAAAATTGGCAAAGTGTTTGTAGTGTCAGGTTCTGTCGAGCCTGAGGCCATCGTACAGGTGTAACGTGCAAAGTTGATCCTTTGTCTGCAAACTGCGTTACTCTCGCGTGTCACATGACCAAAGTAAAATATCAGCCTTTGCTATTACAAAATCTTGTTTTGTCACATCGCGATATTATCGCAAATGCAATTAATCGTTCAGCCCTACTCTCAACTGCTGCACGCAGCTAACCTCAATTTCATCACCAATGACCTGAAGAACCTGTCCCACGAACGGCTGACCTTCATACTTCACAAGGATGAACTTCCCATTCAGATCATCATCTTGGGCACTGGCCTGGGTACTGGCTGTTTGCAAGTTGACCATAGTGGTATTGTGGCAATGGCAGATATGCGGCCTGCTGCAGAAGCAGGAGATCTCCCGTGCATGATTTTCCCTGGTTCAGTGGAGATGACCTGGTGCATTGCCAAAGTTCCCTTTACAGGAGGCACAACCTCAGGAACCGCTTCATCAAATCTTCGGATGTCCTCCTCACTTCACCCAGAAGAACTTGACGTCAGATTTTCTGTGTTAGGAGGCTGTACAATTCTTCTGGGGTCTATACATCTGCACCCCTTTGGACAGCAGTCAGCAGTGCGCTGAACTGCCCCACCAACTCCATCGGGGGCGCCTTTTCCGGGGGACTTCTCAGAGAAGTTCCAGGTGACTTGCTGAAAGCCTGAGAGGAAGGGGATGGTGCTGAGCAAATAGAAATTATGTTTATTACGGTAATGAGTGACTGGACCGTCACTCATCACATGTAAAGTTGTGGGAGACAGATTGCAATTCTCCATCACATCCATTAGCACTGGTTCCACATGGGCCCACACAGCTCTCTCATCGTGCCGAAGGGATGCAGAGATGGTGGCATAGGACTGTGAGCCAGCTGCTGTATAAGCCACACGTGTGGACTGTGGCCTGCTTCCGACTCCCTCTAAAATGAAAAGATTGCACCTCGTTATGAAGTTTGCAGGAGAAGTTCTCTCAAAAATCCACATGGAGGACATCTTCATCTTCTCTCAGGCTTTCTTTCAAAGCCCTGCACTCTTTGGCTTGGTGCAACCAATTGTAGTGGTGTTTGGCGAGGCCGTCGAGCTTCTGATTAAAAAGGTTCAACAGTTCAGCACATGTTCCATTTTGTGCTTCTTTGACAAACTTTATGTAGGTCTTATGCCCCTCTGTCTTATCCATTGATGCCATGTCACAGTCTCTTTCTCCTGGGATGTTGCAACTTCAACCTCATTGTAGCAGCATTTTGCACATCCTCAATGCATGCATGACTTGTTGTCTGGACTGCACGCAATTGAGGACAACAACTGAGAAGTGCTCAGTCTCACTGTCATTGCCCACATGAGCATTGAAGTTCCCCAGGAGGACGAGGGCATCTCCGGGAGGAGCGCTTTCCAGCACCCCCCCAAGAGACTCCAAAAAGGGTGGGTACTCTGAGCATAAGCACAAACAACAGTGAGGACCCGTCCCCCCACCCGAAGGCGGAGGGAGGCTACCCTCTCGTCCACCGAGGTGAACCCCAACGTACAGGCGCCGAACCGAGGGGAAACAAGTATTCCCACCCCAGCTCGACGCCTCTCACCGAGGGCAACTCCAGAGTGGAAGAGAGTCCAGCCCCTCTCAAGGAGACTGGTTCCGGAGCCTATGCTGTGCGTCGAGGCGAGGCCGACTATATCTAGCCGGAACCTGTCTACCTTCGCTCACCAGCTCAGGCTCCTTTCCCGCCAGCGAGGTGACGTTCCACGTCCCTAGAGCTAGCTTCTGCAGCCGAGGATCGGACCGCCAAGGCCCCCGCCTTCGGCCGCCGCCTTCGGCCGCCGCCCGTTTCACACTGCACCCGACCCCCATGACCCCTCCTGCAGATGGTGAGCCCACTGGAAGGGGGTCCCACGTTGCCTCTTCGGGCTGTGCCCGACCGGGCCCCATGGGAAAAGGCTGGCACCAGGCGCTCGCCATCGAGCCCCACCCCCGGGCCTGGCTCCAGGGGGGGGCCACGGACTAACTAATAAATAAACCCAGTAAATCACTTTAGCTTCTGAAAAAAATATTTTTATTGCAGTTTGAGCCAACTGAACAGGCCAATCTCTTTTTGTCCAATTACTCACAGTTTTTCATTGAACATAACCCTGTTGTCTTACAAATGAAGCTCTTAATGCTGCTGCCTAATTTAAGAGATTTGTTTACATTCCTAGCTTTATGTCTGTAATGCATGTCTAACTGCTGTCTGTGGACACGTTGCTACGGTGTTAGTATGCGTGAAATACTGCGTAATATCAACTGGTGTCGGTAACTGATCTTGCTTAGTTCCAGCTGGAGCACACTCACTCCTCACCGATTCCATCTCCTCTCATGCCGGGATGTTTCCTTTTAAATGTTCCAGCATGCACGTCATGCTCCCATGGAAAGCAAGTTCCGCTTGCACGCATTACAGATGACACTATTTTTAGTGACGCGACTTGTTCTGCTCCGTTTGCACGCTGACATTTTAGCGCTGTTTTCTTCTATTGGATAGCATACAGGAGGGCTGCATAGCGCTACAGCGCCGCACTGGTCCTACGAGATCAAACGATTTGTCGACAACAGAAATATTTGGCGACAGTTTTTTGTTGTCGATAATGTCGACTAATCGTTGCAGCCCTATTGCACTTTCAGGCAGTGAACAGCGTGCTCTGATGATTTGCAATATTTTTAATATGTAGTACATTGTAAGAGATCATAAATAATGATTAGGCATTTTGTATTATATTGGCATTTGGTAACAACAGGACTGGTGACACGAGGCTTATTATTAGTAGCCTAATAGCAAATTTGATAGTGGCTGAATCTGGAATGTCCAGCAGCTGGACATGTTGAAAATGTTTGTACATTTATGTTTGTCTAGTTCTCAATCTCCCTTCATACGTATTTCTTTCAGATTATCTGAGTGAGGTACATTGAGGTAAAACATCTAGGGCTGCAACAACGAATCGATTAAATCAATTAAAATCGATTATTAAAAGCGTTGGCAACGAATTTCATTATCGATTCGTTGTGTCGCGCGACTATTACGCCACTCAATACGTCACAGAGATGTTTGAGTATAAAAAAAAAAAAGTTTAGTTGAGCGCGGAGCGGAGGTAGAGAAAAGGCCATCGGAGAGACGTTGTTGAGTAACGTTGTTCTGAAACACATGGCGGAGGCAGAGAAATCAGTACGACCCAAGTCATCCAAGGTGTGGGAGCATTTCACACCAAATACATCGAAAAACTGTGTTAATTGACCGAGGTGAAGTTCGACATTCGTCTCACATTCGGAAGACGCTACTTTGCAGCATCGCGTTAGGGACCGGGTGAAAACTACCCATACCATTTTGAAAAATTTAGACTTTTATAATATTTTTTGGAATATAAAACCTCAAACAGACACCAGAGTATCTTAACAATGTCTGGTATACTTCCACAGCCTTTACTTTTTCAATGAAGTTTCAAATAAAATGATAGAAAATCACAAATCTTTGAAAATAGCTTAATCCTCGCAAATCATAACTTATTTTCAAAATTGTATCAAAAAATCTTAAATATACACCAGATTATTCTAATAAAGTCTGGCCTACTTCCACAACCTTTCATTTTCAATAAAGTTTTAAACAAAACTCGAATAAATTGCTCACCTTGGAAAATAGCATGAAATCTTGCCGATTTTATTTGACCGAATTCTGCATTAGCAAAACACAAAAGAAGTGGCTTCGTCCCAATCTACAGACATGCATCTAATATCATGCTCAACAATTGAACGGGGGCTTATTACTTGAAAGAGGAATTATTTACTGTGTCGTCTCAGTTACACTATCAGGGCTTTGAAATACTGTGACTTGCTCAAGTAAGCAAATGGCTAGTAGAACATAACATTTCATAATAATTCCAGTAAATCAAGCAGCAGTGAAATGTTATACAGATAACAAACTAACATTAGCTAGCATCGCTACGACATTGGCTTACTCTACTTCGGTAGGCTATCCTCAGTATTTGCAAGCTAGCTAAATTTATACTGTATCTAAAATAAGATAAATAGCCCCGAGACGAGCTTTCACGGGTGTTCGCGCGTCTATGTTGCTTCACTCCTTGTGCCTGTGCCTCGTCCATTACTGTTTACAACGTTAGCAGGACTACTTGGTTGGCGTTGCCTTCTTAGCGTGAGAAGTACAAGGTTTGGCGTGAGAGCGTGTGAACTGGTTGAATTGCGTGTCTCACAGCCAATGCGTGAGCGTTGGCAGCCCTGTATTAAAAGGTGTATAGCCTACTTTACAGTTGAATATGAGCTGATATTTAACTATGTACATTTAACCGATACAAATGCTGCTAATGCTTGCTAGGCACACAGCTGCCGACGCTAGCTAGCTAGCTAGAAACGTCAACACGTTTTTTATTTTTATAAAATGATAAATCTTTACCCGGACGAGTGACTTTTGTGCATGGACAAGTGAAACGTTAATGTACTTGTCCAAAGGACAAGTGCCTCAAAAAGTTAATGTCAAGCCCTGATTAATGCTTTTTTGTTTTTGTTTTTTTACCTGTTCATCGATTAATCGAAAAAAGAATCGACAGATTAATCGATTACTAAAATAATCGTTAGTTGCAGCACTAAAATCATCACACAAAACGGTTTGATGAAAAACATTGTAACATTTATATATTTTTTTTAAACTTAAAATTTAGATTAGTCAATTTTCAGAAGTGTTTAGTCGAGTCTTGGTCGACCAAAGAAAATTTGTCGGGGACTGCCCTATCGAACATACAAATATGTATTGTGCGTTCATATTCAGTTTTACAGTTGCAAAATCTTTTGACCTTAATTTGACTCAATACTTGTGACCTGCAGAGACTAATTGAAAGCATTGGTTTCACTGTGAATATAGAAGTGAAACCCTAGGAGATCTGTCATTTCAGTTGCGGCTAGGGAAGTGGATATTTTTTTATATTAAACTACTTTGTTTCATTTATGAAGAATTTCAAACGTCACTCAGGAGCTTCTCAGGAGGCTAGATATACAGTATGTTCTGATATGTATTATCCCTAAGTCATATGTTGACATCAGAACTACCAGTTGTACAATGTGCTGTAAACAATAGTGGTGGTGAAATTGATTGTGAAGTCAGAACATCTTTGGATCAGGGACCCCATACTGAGATCTCTCTCTACATACTTTAGTTTTAATTGGTCTCTTCAGCTGTCAATCTAGGTTGCAGAATAATGAAGCAGACCACATCTAACTGTTGTCTTGCCTCTTCTTCCCCCCAGATGTGCAGCAGCTCTGTCTCCCGGAGCCCCCACAGATTAAAGAGGAACAGGAGCTGTGGACCAGTCAAGAGGAAGAGCAGCTCCAAGGACTGCAGTCTGAAACTACACACTCCATGTTCACTTCTACCAGTGTGAAACACGACTGGGATCAGAAAGGCTTTTCTGAATGTTTACATCTTGACCCAACTGTTAAAGTCGAGAACAGAGAAGGAGACTCTCTACCCACCTACACAACTGAGGAGCAAATCAAAGCAGAGCCTCATGTACAAGACTATGCAGCACCAGAACTGGACAGTGACTCTCAGCTCCTCTCTGTTGTAGCTCCAGACTGTCCTACAGCTCAGAGTTTGGAGGAGGAGGAACATGGAAGAGTGCTGCTTTTTTGGAACAGAACACAAGACAGTGAGGCTCTGCCAAGAGAACATATGCCACAGAGTCATCACACAGGAAAAACAAAACATCAGTGTCAACAATGTAACAACACTTTTAGTGGAAAAGGTGCTTTGGTTTTTCACATGAGGACACACACAGTAAAGACATTTTATCAATGTCAACAATGTAACAAACGATTTGCTGAAAGTGGTTCTCTGTTGAAACACATGAGGACACACACAGGAGAGAAACCCTTTCAATGTCAGGAATGTAACAAACTATTTGCTAGAAGATATACTCTGGTTGAACACATGAGGACACACACAGGAGAGAAATCTTATCAATGTCAACAATGTAACAAACGATTTTCTGAAAGTGGTTCTCTGTTGAAACACATGAGGACACACACAGGAGAGAAACCCTATCAATGCCAGGAATGTTACAAAATGTTCTGTTTGAAGTCACATTTGGTTGTGCACATGAGGACACACACAGGAGAGAAACCGTATCAATGTCAACAATGTAACAAACGGTTTAGTAAGAATTGCAATCTGGTTGTGCACATGAGGACACACACAGGAGACAAACCATATCCGTGTCAGGAATGTAACAAACAGTTTGCTCTGAAGTGCAATCTGATTGGACACATGAGGACACACACAGGAGAGAAACCTTATCAATGTAAGGAGTGCAGCAAATTCTTTGCTCAAAGTAGTTCTCTGTATAAACACACAAGGACACACAGGAGAGAAACCGCATCAGTAACAACAATGTAGCAGATCTTTGGCTAGGAAGCTACAGCCTATGTGAAGCAAGTACAAAATACCTGGGCTATCTTACTGTGCGTTTACACTGCAGCGACGTGACAACATGCTTTCCAATAATTTTCAATGGAGCCAGGCGAATCGCTTGCGTGGTGCATTGTGGGTAGCGACACGATGTGATCCAAGCGATTCGAGTTGAGATTTTCTCAACTTTATTCAAATGAGGAGCGATTTTCGCTAGTGATGGTGTGATGAGTGTTTTCTTGTTTCTCGTAACGTAGCAACCATGGTAAACATTTCTAGCTTTCAGTTTCAAGATGGAGGAGAAACTAATCGCCTGTGTGGCTTCATATCCAGTCCTGTACGATACGTCTCTGTATTTGTACAGAGACATTAATCAAAAGAATGAGGCCTGGCGCAGAGTTACCGACGTTGTCGGTGCTCCTGGTGGGTTTTTTGTACTTTTAAATTCAGTCTCGTCACATTACATAACTTCGTTCTGTAGTAACTAGCTAGCTAGCCCGGCTGGGACTCCCTACAGTAGTCGTATCGACAGATTAGCAGAGCCTTAGAGTAATATAAAACGTTTTTACACATGTCAACGTGTCTGTCTATTAAACATTTTTGTATTTTGTATAGTCTACAAGTTGTATTTTGATCAATATTGCGAGTACGTAAACCCAAGTCTGCACACTTTGCCATGACGTTATACAAACTACAAAAGTGACTTTAGAGAACTACAACTCTGCATTAATCTGTCTGACACGCCCCCGAACATGGTGCACTGTGGGGAAGGCGAGCGGTGGCAAGCGATTCGCGTCGCTGCAGTGTAAACGCACCATTATAGTTACCTGGCTTCACTAAGCCTAACCAAGGTATTTCCTGGCTCAGAATGGGCCTTTGAGGGATGACTATGCACGACAGAAAGCATGATCGGTCTGCATACAGTAAAGGTAATGAGTTACCTTATGGCAGAAATCTATGGATTTACTTATTTCTGATCATTTGATAAACAAAATGATCTGTCTTGCTTGAGTAAACGAAACCCCATGAACAAAACTGGTTCAAAAAACTAATTGTATTACATTGGACAGGGGGGAGGGGTGTGAGTTTTAGGTTGCTGGATGTCTTTATCCATGATGCTGCTGTGCTCAACTGCATGGCTAGGAAGGATGAGGGATGTGAGTTGAGAAAAGACATCAGACCATGGACTGTGAACGTGTCGTGGCTGAAATGGATTGACCTCACGACCTATAGGCCAACATTTAAGAATCCCCATAAGTAAAAAGCAAGCCACTGTCTGTGTCACCAACAGAGTCTTATAGTCAGACCATGACTGAACTAGAGTGGAGCCACAAGTTTGGGAATAACACATTCCTCTGTTTTAAGATAACAAAAGGAAGAAAAGGTACTGCCAAGCTTTAGACAGAGACAGCCTCAGAGTAGAGGCCAAGGTCAATAGTCTGTTCCACTGAGGAATCTGCTAGGGTGCAAACGAGCGCTCCAACTAGGGAGAGAAGGGCATGGGGAACAGGTGGGGCTGACATTAGAGATGGGGAACTTGTACACAGCCTTCCAGGGAAAAGGGGAGCTGACTGTGTGTCTAAACTGTTGATAGTATTGGGAAATAGTTTCAAGGAGGGAGGGGGAGTTTGTTCATGTTGACTATAAATACATGTGGTATTTTAGATGTCTCTAGCGTTCTACTGTATTTCTTTAACCTTTGCTG
This sequence comes from Thaleichthys pacificus, assembly GCA_023658055.1. NCBI lineage: Eukaryota > Metazoa > Chordata > Actinopteri > Osmeriformes > Osmeridae > Thaleichthys > Thaleichthys pacificus. The sequence continues at coordinate 24,475,501 of CM042868.1, forward strand.
AATAAACCATCAAGATGCCTTGATTTTGAAAGATATTCCACTCTGAGTTTTCTCTTGACCAAATACCTTCTGATACGGACTGAAAATTACGACAAATTGGTGACCCCGACGTGATTGTCTTCATTTTTGGTACATTTAACAAAAAACTTTTACTCACTAAGTTTACTCATGTATCTGAAATAGGCTAAATCACGAATGACAGACATGTAGGAATTATTTGAATCAACGCAGGGTTATTGTAAATAATGCATGATCAGAATCAAAATTCGGTTTATTCACCATGTATGTTATACAAACACAGAATTTACTGTGGCAGGGAGGTGCAAAACACTAAATATATACAAATCTTAAATTAAGTAAAAGTACAAAAGTTTAACTCTTTCTAAGAACTAAACAATCTAAGAATACAACAATTTAAATATTGTTAAAAGAATAACAATGAGCAGCGTGAGTGGTCAACATGCAGTGCAATCGGAAGCAGCACGTGGGGCACGTGCCCCAGTATAAATCTGCTGTGCCCCAGTAAAATCTAAAGTTTGAGTTTTAACAAGTTATTTTATTAGTTAGTGCATTAATTTAGATTGATAATCCCGGAAAAAATAAACGCAGTATGCCAATCAACGCTTGTAAAAGTGTTTAACCGAAAACACAAACCGATGTACGTAGAATTCCATGTCAGCGCACTCTTCTGAGCTTGCCAAATAGCCACTGCAGCACGCACACAGAGGTTCAGGTGTCGGAAGTCAGAATGAAGTCAGAATTGAGGTAGGCTAAGAAAACATAAAACAACTAAAGATAGTTTCTAAATGATAGGCCTACTGATCATCTTATTTTGACTAAAACATAAAAACAATATTACATATATGAACAGTTAGAACTTTTGGCCTCAAATTGTGTGTCTGTTTAAAATGACTATTGAAGAAGGAGAAGCTTGGGTAAATTTGTTATTAGAACTGTAGAGATGAACTACAAATCATAGTTGAGTCTGAATTTGGTGTTAAACGCATGAAAGGGTTTCCCCGGTAAATTATTATTATTGTTAATAGAACAATGTATATACATTCATTTCTGAATAGCCCCCACCGTTACGCCTTTTTACATTGTCATTTAGCAGACGCTCTTATCCAGAGCGACTTACAGTAAGTACAGTGACATTCCCCCGAGGCAAGTGCCTTGCCCAAGGACACAATGTCATTTTGATTATGGAGCGATTGATTATGAGTATGAATGACTAATGCATGACAGTTATGGAATGAGACAAGCATGAAGGCTTGCATCTCAATAGATTAAAAATATGTTTCTGTAGTGCTAAGAAACTGCTGTGTATGTTTGGGAAGGAAATGTTTAAGCTAAGATCTGATCTGAGTCTTGAGCCACTTGACTGTGCTGAACTAACCTTGTTTGTAGACGGTTCATGTTACAGAGACTCGGATGGGCTGAAAGCGTGGGTATGCGGTGGTGCTGATGCATGACAAAAAGGTTACAACCACGCACGGGGGGGGGGGGGGTCAGAGGGAGGCGGTCAAAGGACCTGACAACATTTGGAGAAATCATGAGGGTTTAATTGTGGCTACAACTGACTGGTTATCTCTTGTCATCCCAGAAGCGGGGGGGGGGGGAGAGGTGATGAGAAAGATAACAAAAATGGGACTGTGGTCTCCAAATCTGCAAGTACAATTTGAGGCAACGTTAAATCAGTGTTTAACATGCATAAAAAACAACACCAGGAAAGGGGTTAGTACACCTATAGGACACGCCTCTCTTCCCACAGGACCTTTCAAACATATCATAAATGATTTTGTAGACATGATCAAACCCATTAATGTAAAAAGATACATGTTGGTGGTGGAGGACGGGTTCAGCAGATGGGTGGAGGCAACACCAGCCAAACATCAAAGTGTGAACACGGTAATTCAATTTCTGTGCAGAGAAGTTATTCAGACAATGGGAAAGCTTTTATCGACAAAATGGTAAAGGCATGTACCAAAAACTGGGGATATGCCAAAGACTGGGGTGTATCTACCATCCCCAGTCACAAGGAATGGTAGAAAGAGTAAACGGTACCATTAAAGCTAAATTCAACAAAATGTGTGCATAAACTAAACTGGGTTGACGCACTCCCATTGGCGTTAATGGCATAATGGCATATCGAAACAAGACTCATAGAGCAACTCACTTAACATCAAAAAGTCACAGGGCGAGAAATGCCTGCACCAACATAGACACAAGTTTAGGAATGTTAGAACAGGACATTTGTAGTTTCATACAGCAAGTGCTTCAACAGGAACAAAGCAGGAACAAAGCAGGCACCAGGAGGAGAAGGAGAAGGAGGAACAGATCATCATGTCCCTCAGAATCCAACCTGGAGACAAAGTGTTTGTCAAAACCTACAGGAGGAAGTGGAACACTCCTCGCAGAGAGGGCCTGTTTCGAGTTAAACAGGCAACTCAGACTCCAATACAGGGTGAGGATGCCTCCACGTGGTACCACCTAAACCACTGTGTCAAGGCTCCCAGAGAAGAGTTGTCCACATCACACACTGACAAACATTCCTCAATACCCAGCACCGGACGGTGCTGCGACCAAGGAAAAAAGGGAAAGAAAATAACTCTGATATGTTCAGTCCTAGGGTTGTGCCTGATGGCTGGGGGACCCTGACCAGGTACATCCCAACAACCAGACCAAGGACCCTCGTACCAGGTCCAGAGCCCACGCCCAGAAACGTGACCGAGATACCCCAGGCCAGCGCCCGGAGGAACCCCCTCGCAGGGGCGTGAAAAATATACCTCTGCTATGGCTGTTCTCCAAACTAAGATGATGAGGTATCCACGTAACATGAACTCTCCTCCCACTGCAGATCGCTAGCCTTTCTCTGATCTCTATCCAGTTCCAGACTGGGTGAATGAGAAGGATCAGGCTAAGTGTTTATGTTACGAATCCCTGGTGGGCAGGGAAACGTAACAGGCCGCTGCAAACATAAACGATGAACCAGGGTGATGAAATGGGGAAAGAGGAAATGGACACAGAACAACCGTGGTAACAGAAAGAAAGGGAGTTTATTTTCTACTCACAAACACACGGTATAACGATAGTACTACTAATAATAACGATGATGAGGATGGGAGGAAGGGCTGAGCAGGACCAAAGCAAAGAAATCAAACATATAACGTCCCCACCCGTAACCTGCCCTAACTCCCTAGCACAACACTCTTAATCTAATCTGGCACACAATCAAGGTGCCCTAAACAAAAAAATACAGGGGGTGGTCCGCCCAGTTTCTTACCTAGGGTGTATAGACTTTTCTATGAAAAGTGCTCAGTGGCGCAGTGAGGCAAGCGAGAGCGCCAAACCGGGCCGCGCCATCTTTCCAGTTCCGGCTCGTCCGGTCTTGCGCAGAACATTGGCTCGCCTTTTTCCTAGCTCCGAGCATATCGTGCACGCTTGCAACTAGCTGTACATGTCATACTTTGCGACAACCAGTCGCGAGCGTGTGAGCTAAGGCATTGCAGTGGAGTTAATGGGGTACAAGTCCCATCAAGATCAAGTTCTCTTTGCTTTGTGTTTTTAGTATGACTGCTTAAGTATTGTGTCGGATTAAAGAAACTGTCAACTTGAATATCTGGCTCCGTCGTTGTTCTAGCTCGGCAAAGCAAGCAAAATTAAATAAGCCCATAAATATGTTACTATTATAATGATTATGAGTGTTGCTTTACTGTTACTAGCTTACAGTTATTGTTAATGCCACCATTGTGGTGTTAAATGACATAACGTTACATAACCATAACAATATTGTGGTTATCAGACATGATTTATTCATCTTCGTCTTTGCTCTAGAGGACGTCAACAATGTATAATGTATCTATAATAATTCTGGTATGGAGAACCAGGACGGGTCTAAAGGAACTCTGGCTGCAGCCGTTGCTTTGCGACTCAGGTTATGCAAGACGCCCTGTTTTCTGATTTCTTTATTTCATCTAACTAATACGCATCAGGCCAGTCTCCAATCAACTAATACGCATCAGCCCAGTGAAAGCACGGAAGAACGCGACCAAACTCCCTGTTTTCAATTACGAGTTCTGTATAAAGTCTCTTTCCGTTCCTCTGGTGCTATGATGTGCTATGATGTTATTGTCACCCTCCCACCCTTCCCTTTCTTCTCTGCTTCTCCCTGTTGTCTATCCAGGCTTCCCGGGGGATCTGCTTGAGCTGCTGCTTGGCCGTGACCCACTAGGATTCTTCCCCACTCCCTGAGTTCAATGCCTGGTAACTCTGCACCATTCACATCCCCACCATCAAGTATTCTGTGCATCCCGTAATCACACTCTCGTCCTCCCAGGGCCCCAGGCCCGGCTCTGCTACCAGCCTCCACCAACTGCTCCAGGCCCGGCTCTGCTACCAGCCTTAGGCTTTGCTCTGCTACCAGCCTCTACCAAACTGCATTAGGCTTTGCTCTGCTACCAGCCTCTACCAAACTGCATTAGGCTTTGCTCTGCTACCAGCCTCTACCAAACTGCATCAGGCTCGGCTCTGGTATACCAGCCTCCTCCACCAATCAGGCTTGGCTCTGCTACCAGCCCTGCTTCAATAAAAGCATATCTTATTCAATCGCTGTTGTGATTACTGAACTTGTGAATTCAATGTACCATTGTATGCAATATTTCCGAGAGGGACTGCCCCTCTCTTTGCCCCTTTGCAGTTCAAAAATATTTCATGATTTCTTCCAGAATTAGCCAAAAGAGCCACTGGGCGTTTTCGTCCAGAATCTTGAACAAAACATGTCCAGTTTGGATGAACTTTTGAGTTTGTGATATCGAATCTATGTCAATTGTGTGCATGGTGCTATTGTAGTACTGTGTTCTGAAGTAGCATTGGTTGATATACCATATTCCTAGACTGATTTGTGGCTCTGCTAGACACATAATATACTGAATCAGAAACTGTACGAATGTATTTCATCTTTATAACGTTATGTTTAAGTTGCTTGTAACCACATAACCCTAATTTAGGGGCATCTAGATAGAACCTTGGTATTGTTCAAAAATGATAATGTTACATGACACATTTTCAGACAAACCAGGCTTTATTATACAAAACATTGCACCTGACTATGCACGCCGCTCTCTCCCACCTGGACAAAGGGAATACGTATGTGAGAATGCTGTTCAATGACTACAGCTCAGCATTCAATCCCATCATCCCCTCCAGACTCGTCTCAAAGCTTGTGGACCTGGGACTAAGCACCTCCCTATGCAAGTGGATCTTCAACTCCTGACGGGGAGGCCACAGGTGGTGAGAATTGGTGACCACACCGTATCCACACTGGATACGGTGTGTCCGTATCCAGTGTGGCTTTCTACTGGGGTGGCCTGGCCACCCCAGTAGAAAGCTGCCACCCTAGTTGGCAGCTTTGAAAACAAAGAAAAGTTGTGGCTCATCAAACATTTGCGAGAGCGAATTTCTAATATCCGACTACAAGCGAATGCAGCACGAGACGATTCCAACCCCCCTCCCCACTTCGCAGAGTCGGACATTTGCATTTCTAATATATATACAAGCCCAAACTAAATCTGCAGATTCTTTTCACATTTTCTGCGGTTATTTAGACTGAAAATCTGCGGAATTCTGATAGCCTTCCTGTTCTTGTGTTGGATCAAATCAAATGTATTTGTATAGCCATTTTTACACGCAAGCATGTCACAGAGGGCTTCACATACGCTCATAGAACTGCCCCTCAACCAACCTAAACCCTCAAGGAAGACAAGGAAAAACTCCCAGAAAAACTCTCAACAGGAGAAAAAAATGGAAGAAACCTTGGGAGGAGCAATTCAGAGAGGGATCCCCTCCTCCAGAGACGGTTGGTGAGAGAGAGGAGCAGAACACAGGCTAAACATACTCATACAGTGTCAATGGGTTTTGAAACACCAAAATCCGTTGTTCAACTTTATAGATGTAGGACAGGACCGGGAGACTCGCTGTTGGCCGTCATGGAAACTGGTTTCCGGTTGACGACCAGGTCCAGCGTTGGCTGACCAACGACCAGGCAGGTGCTGACAGCTCAAGCCCCCCACACCACAAGGGATGTGTGTGGGGGGGGACAGAGAGAGGAGAACATGGATTAGAGAATGCCAGGAGCAGCTAACAGTTACAGTCATAATAGAATGAGATCCCCACCGGTCAAGTGTGGACTAGTGCAGCAATTTAACAGAGCAAAAAGGGGTATTTGATGCAGCCCCACACACCAAGACAGTGACAGCCCCCCTCGGTTGGAACATGAAATCTGTTCCAGGGGAAAGAACTCTCAAATCAGTTATACTAATACGAATAAGGATGGAAACAACCCGCCCCCCGTTGCCTCCAACTAACAATATACAGTAACAGATTTACTTTATTTGTAACATCAAGATGTAACATCCAGATGGGGCAATGTGAACATATAAGCTATAATTACAATTTAAAAGTTACATGTGATACACACATAGGCAAACACACACCCCAGATTTACATAGATGTAAATACACACATACTTACCTTTAACAATCGTAGAATTGACTAAACAAGAAAGTTTTTAACCTAATTTTAAATGTCGAAACAGTATCAGCCTCCTTAATTGAGACAGGTAATTTGTTTCAGAGAAGAGGTGCTCTATATGAGAACGCCCTACCTCCAGCTGTTTTTTTCTTAATTTTGGGAACCACCAGATATCCGGCATCTTGAGATCTAAGTGTCCTTGCGGGGCAATAGGGTGCAAGGAGACCGGAGAGGTACAGTGGTGCCAATCCATGCAGAGATTTGTAAGTTAGTAGTAGAACTTTGAAGTCAGCTCTGGCTTGGATAGGGAGCCAGTGTAAAGAGACAAGAGTAGATGTTATGTGATCAAACATTCTTGTTCCAGTCAATAGTCTAGCAGCAGCATTCTGCACCCGCTGTAAGTTTTTTAGGTAGGTGATTGGGAGGCCAGAGAACAACACATTGCAGTAGTCCAATCGGGACGTAACAAATGCATGTATTAGTTTTTCAGCATCATCCTTTGAGAGGAATCTTCGTATTTTGGCAATATTACGTAGATGGAAAAATGCAGTTCTGATAATATGCTTAATATGGTACTCAAACGAAAGGTCTGGGTCCATTGTGACTCCTACATTTTTTACCAGCTGGCTTTGAGAGACTTTGACGCCGTCTAGGTCTAAGGTCAGATTGGATAAATTATTTCTGTATTTTTTAAGACCGAAAATTTGAACCTCGGTTTTATCCGAATTAAGAAGAAGGAAATTTGCAGTCATCCAAGTTCACAACCTGGAAACACATTTTTCCATAGCATGTGGAAATTCTCCAGACTTTATAGACATATATATCTGAGTATCAACTGCATAACAGTGAAAATTTACCCCAGAGCTTCTAATTATGTTTCCTAAAGGCAACATATAGAGTGAAAATAACAGAGGGCCTAGAACTGAACCCTGTGGTACTCCGTATTTTACAGTGGAGCTCCTGGATGAGCAGCCATCATAGTGGACATATTGTGATCTATCAGATAGATACGATCTAAACCACTGAAGTGACGTACCAGAAATCCCAACATAGTTCTCCATACATTCCAGGAGAATCTCATGATCCACAGTGTCAAAAGCTGCACTTAGGTCCAGGAGAACCAGGACAGAGATAGAGCCCGCGTCAGAGGCTAATAATAGATCATTGACTACCTTCGCTAATGCAGTTTCAGTGCTGTGGTGAAGACGAAATCCAGACTGGAGAGGTTCATGAAGCTGATTTGAGGAGAGGTGCTCAGTGAGCTGTTGTGCCACAGCCTTTTCTAAAATTTTGGAGAGAAATGGCACATTTGAAATTGGCCTGTAGTTGCTAAGACAACCTGGATCCAGGTTTGTTTTTTTAAGAAGGGGCTTAATAATAGCTTGTTTGAAATCGTCGGGGACTTGGCCAGTTACAATAGATTCATTAATAATACTAAGCATGGGCGGTCCAATAATAGGGAGAAGTTCCCTACAGAGTTTGGCAGGGAGGGGATCGAGAAGACAGCTAGTGGGTTTCGAGGAGTCTATCAGCTCGATGAACGCTTCCATAGAAATAGGGTGAGAAAGTGAGTGAGAGCCTCAACAAGTAGCATGCTGGGTACAGAGGAAGGTTCAGTGTTGATGGCCACTCCTCCAGGACTAGTCTGTAGTTTGTCCCTTATTGCACAGATTTGTTGGTCAAAGAAATCTAAGAAATCATTGGGAGAGAGATCTGAACTAACACAGAGTGTACTTTTCTTAGTGAGTTTTGCAACAGTATCAAATAGGAACTTAGTGTTGTGTTTGTTCTTACTAATCAACTTAGAGAAATATTCTGATCTGGACCTGATGAGGACTTGCTTGTACTCCATTTGGCTGTCCTTCCAGGCCAGGCGGAAAACCTCCAATTTAGTGGTACGCCACTTATGTTCTAGTTTTCTAGTGGACCTCTTGAGAGTGATGAAGGTGGCTTAAGGTGATGAAGAAAGTGTTTTGTCCGTCTCTTCATAAACGGAGTGACTAAGTTCAGTTGAGTTCACAATGTAGTCTGTGAAAATACCATTAAAAGATCAAACATTAACGGATTACATAAAACCCAAAGTTAAGAAAAACAATTGAATGTGTGAAGGGTCTGAAATCAGCAGCCAAATTACATGCTACACTGAGATAAAAACCAGAAAGGCCAGATAAAATGTTTCCTAAAGTACCAGTTTTAGAACTGAATTTTATGAACAGGGGAGACAAAAGTGCAATTATCAAAGTGATGTGATAAGAAAAGTAACTGAACATTATCAAAGCATAGGCTACTACATTTCATTTGTCAGTAACTTAAGGTTTTCCAAAACCTAGGCTGTTTTTTATGGCTGAAGTGACAATTTCCTTCATTCTATATTCGCTATCCAGGCCTCTGGGAAGGTAGAAGGTCAGTGCACAAGTGGATGCATATGGCATTCGGGACCTGCCTTGTTCCTGGTCATAAAAGTCAATGGTTGCCTGTTCCTGGAATCCAAGTGGAGGAATCGTGTCTGCTGAGGTGATGAATATGAGGATGTCCTCAAAAGTAACATCTGCTTGACTGTCTGTTGAGAAAGGACCAGAAATCTAACCCTAACCATCTGAACCGGTTGTTATCATTTGTATACATTTACTAGGCTATATTTAGCATTTAATTTAGGGTAATCCACAACTCTATTGACACTGTCAATGTGTTTCAAGACAACAGCAAATAATCTTACCTTCTACCATCTTGAGAAACATCTCCCAGCTGAAGATGGTGTCCTCTTCCTGCTCTCGTCGGTTGGTGCCCCTGGTACTGTAGTTGACACTGAAGAGTGACTTGAGGGATTGGTGAGTGAGAGGGACGGACATGTCGGTGAAGACTGGCAGGAAGGCAGCATAGTTGGCTTTCACCACATCCCACAAATTGCCCCATGAGTTCAATCCATCAGTGAATTGTTCGATGATGTTTGCAACTCTGTAAATAGATGTAATTACTTAACATGGGCAATATCAGACATAGTTACAGTACAGTATTATTTCTAAACCTCCAGAGATGATTGCATACATGTTTGTAAAGTCAGCTTCAAAGTGTTGTTGATAAAGAAAGTGTTTTGTCCGTCTCTTCATAAACGGAGTGACTAAATTCAGTTGAGTTCTGGATTTAATAAGTATTTATCAATCTGCAGATTGGGAGAGAAAACCAGACCTCTGACAATAAATGACAACACAACACCAGGCTTAGGTCTCAATCATGTCTCTCTCAGCTCTGAAGGCTGGAGGACCATCTTTTATAGGGCACAGGAATGTAAACATAGATAGTGACAGTCAGGCAGTAATGACGTTACAACAGTCTCAGAGGAAGAGATTCACAGCTCCCAACACATGACCACTCAGACTAGAGAGGTCATACTTGGCGCTCTCCTTGTAGTCATGACAAAGGACGTTTACCCAGTACTTTCTCCTACATTTACATTTACATTTATGCATTTAGCAGACGCTTTTATCCAAAGCGACTTCCAAGAGAGAGCATTACAAAAGAGCATAGGTCACTGATCATAACAACGAGATAGCCCCAAACATTGCAAGCAGCCAAAACATGAAGTATACATTGTGAAAAACCAAATAAGTGCCAAGGGGAAGAACCATAAGAGCATGCAGTTAAACAAGTTACAATTAAACAACATGAAACTCAAAAAAGTGCAAGAGTGTACCTGTAAAGGAGAAGACAAAAACAACAGTCAACAGTAAAATATTTCACAGCGAGTACAAGAATTTAAAACCGTCACAACTAACCAACAGGAGCAACAAGTCTCTCAATACGAGTCATTGTGATCCTGGAGGAAATTAACATCAGGTCCAGCCAAGCATTCCTAAGTGCCGTTGTACTCCCGGAACAAGTGCGTCTTGAGCCTTTTCTTGAAGGTGGGGAGACAGTCAGTGTCCCTGATGGAGGTGGGGAGTTGATTCCACCATTGGGGGGCCAGACAGGAGAAGAGCTTGTGTTGGGACCGGGCGCTCTTGAGCGGTGGGACCACCAGACGGTTGTCAGAAGAAGACCGTAGGTGGCGGGTGGGGGTGTACGGCTGCAGGAGAGACTTGATGTAGTCGGGTGCAGTCCCGTTCACCGCTCGGAAGGTCAGTACCAGAGTCTTGAATCTGATACGGGCCGTGACGGGAAGCCAGTGGAGGGAGATGAGGAGCGGGGTAACATGGGAGCGTCTGGGTAGATTGAAGACCAGACGGGCTGCCGCATTCTGAATCCTCTGGAGAGGGCGGGTTGCGCATGCTGGGAGACCGGCGAGCAGCGAGTTGCAGTAGTCCAGCTTTGAGAGGACAAGTGCTTGGACTAGCAGCTGGGTGGAATGCTCAGACAGGTATCTCCTGATCTTCCGGATGTTGTAGAGGGTGAATCTACACGACCGGGAGACCGCAGCAATGTGGGCTGTGAGGGAGAGCTCGTCATCCATGGTCACCCCGAGGTTCCTGGCAGAGGATGAAGGGGTCACCGTCGCCGATCCCAGGGTGATTGAGAGATCGTGGGAGATGGAGGGTTTGGCCGGGATGATGAGGAATTCTGTTTTGGCGAGGTTCAGCTGGAGGTGGTGCTCGGTCATCCAGGCGGAGATGTCTGTGAGGCAGGCCTCGATCCTAGCTGAGATCCCCGGATCAGTCGGGGGGAACGACAGGTACAGCTGCGTGTCGTCAGCATAGCAGTGGTAGGAGAAGCCATGGGAGGTGATGATTGGTCCAAGCGAGGTGGTGTAGAGGGAGAAGAGGAGCGGTCCAAGGACAGAGCCCTGTGGGACACCAGTGGAGAGCTGGCGGGGGCCTGACACTTTGCCTCCCCAGGAGACCTGGTAGGATCTTCCCGACAGGTAGGATGAGATCCACTGAAGTGCAGTGCCAGTGATGCCCATCTCAGAAAGTCTGGCCAGCAGGATCTGATGGTTAACCGTATCAAATGCTGCAGAAAGGTCCAGCAGAATGATGACGGATGACCTCGACGCCGCTCTGGCAGACTGAAGGGCAGAGGTGACTGACAGGAGGGCAGTTTCAGTGGAGTGACCAGTCTTGAAGCCCGATTGGTTGGGGTCAAGCAGGTTGTTCTGAGAGAGAAAGTTTGACAGTTGGTTAGATACAGCGCGTTCAATTGTTTTAGAAAAGAAGGGTAGTAGTGATACCGGTCTGTAGTTCTGGAGGACGGCAGGGTTAAGGGAGGGTTTTTTGAGTAGAGGGCTAACTCTGGCCTGTTTGAAGGCAGAGGGGAAAGTGCCGGAAGTAAGAGAAGAGTTAAGGACATGGAGAAGAAAAGTTATGATGGAGGGAGAGATGGTTTGAAAGAGAGGGGATGGGACTGGATCAAGGGGACAGGAGGTGGGGCGATGAGAGAGAATGAGGTCAGAGATCTCTGCCTCGGACAGGGGAGAGAAAGAGTTTAGACATTTAGTTGGGTTAGTCATAGAGGGCGAGTGGGTAGGAAAGGTGGGTTCAGGGAACCGACTGCTAATGTCAGCAACTTTTTTCTCAAAGAAGGAGGAGAAGTCGTCTGCTGTCAGGGTGGAGGGGGAGGGTGGGGGAGGTGGGTTAAGAAGGGTGGAGAAGGTAGAGAAAAGTTTGTGAGGGTTTGAGGCAGAGTTAATTTTGTTAAGGAAGTAGTGGGTTTTAGCATCAGTTATGCAGGCAGAGAAGGATTTGAGGAGGGAGTGATACTTATCGAGGTCCAGACCGTCTTTGGACTTGCGCCATCTCCTCTCAGCTGCCCGAAGGATGGACCGTTCTGCACGAATCACATCCGTGAGCCACGGGCAGGAGGGAGAGGATCGCGCAGGCCTGGTTGACAGGGGACAGAGAGTGTCAAGTGATGCAGTTAGTGTGGATAACAGGGTGTTGGAGGCAGTGTCAGTGGGGTGGCACATAAACTCGTCAATGGGAGGGAGGGAGGATGTTACAATGGAGGAGAAATGGGAGGGGGATAGGGAGCGGAGGTTGCGGCGGAAAGTTACTAGGGGAGGGGAGGTAGGAGGAGTTGGAGGGAGAGAGACAGAGAATTGGATGAAGGAGTGATCAGAAATGTGTAGTGGGGTTACAGAGGTTAAGTCAGTGATACAGTTACGTGTCAGGATGAGGTCGAGCTGTTTTCCTGCCTTGTGGGTCGCCGGTGTGTTCAGCAGCTTCAGGTCGAAGGATGTCTGATCCCAAACATCTATTAACCCTGACACATAGACACAATCTACTCTTATTAATAGCAAACTTGCATGAGAACATACTAACTAGTATCCAATGACTAGTTCTATTGATTAGTGAATAATGTAAGCACACCTGAAATCGCAATTTCTTCCACAAAGGATAGCAATGAGTGTGTGAGCAGCAGAACCGGAGCGATTAAGCAGCATTATTGAGAGTGTTCAGATTGTTGTTTATTGAGTGTTAGTCAAGGCGTAGACAGTGGCCCACAACTGTCTGTGTAATAAACACCCAGCACTTCACCGGTTGACTCCCGACTCCTCAATTAGCATCCCGGCTAGGGGTGCTACAATATGTTACTATGGTGATTTAGCGAAAGTTGCTTCCACGAACCAAAAAGAGGCGCGTTTTTTTAAATCTTAGCCTGAAAATTAGCTCGCTAAACCGATTAGCGAGCTACGACGAATACCCCCCTGGTCCTAAATCTACGTGATTACATTGTGTGTGTGTCTCTATGTACATGTGTGTGTGTGTAAGTGTGTGTGTGTCTAGGGCCACTGGGTCACCAACAAACACAGAGCATGTCTTCTATCATCCTGTATAAAACATCTTTATTTCTCCTTATTTAGTCAGTAAGACACTATTTAGTTCATCACATTCAGTGGAACTGAGATCAAAGACAGGACTGTTGTTTGTCGACAATAACAATTTTAAAAACATTCAACACACCAATATTTACAAACACTCTGGGATAGGGTTGCCACCCGTCCCTTTAAATACGGAATCGTCCCGTATTTGAGAATAAAATAGCGCGTCCCGTTTTGAATCAATACGGGACGGGGTTTGTACCGTATTTTCCGAGTTGTCTTCATTGCAGCATCCCATGCAAATCATCCCACCCGCATTCTGTGAAGACTCGTCCTATTCTGTCACTGATTGGGTAATACTCGCTGCCATCGTTGGTTTGATCAGGTTCATGGCCAATCAGAGGCAGAGGAAGGCGGGTCTCTTGGCGTAGAGTCGATTTGAAAGAATGGCGGAGGCAGCTCCAGATACCCCCCACGTAATAAGAAGTACACTTAGAAAAGGAAGTTGACAGGCCCCAATACTGCACACTACTACTTCTGGTCCACTGATGTTATCTTGTTCATAATGTTCATGGAAGATCATTTGCAAGTCTCATGCACTATATCTATTTTTTCCAATAGACTTTTTTGAGTTTCAAAGCATTTGTTTAATTTAAAGTAAATAAGTTATGGATTTGTTAATTTAATAAGTTAATAAAATATGGTTCTCACAAGTTCCTCCAAAAGCCTATTTTTTGTGGTCTCACTGTCAAACTTTGTTGGCCTACGTTTATTATCGTCATAGCTGTGTATTCAGCTATGACGATATGACCACTTGAGTTGTGATATAGAGATAGACTGAGTGCATCTGTTCACACTGATTTCAATAGCAGATATCTTTTTATAATGTCCATGTATCAATCTTACTATTTTTATGAAAACATGTTATAAGTTGTGATTTACCACCACTGGCACGTCATCAGGGCCTGTGGTCATCGTGGCCCTGAGGGGTCACGCTGCGGCAGGCATCCTTTATTTTTCTGTATTGAAGGTGGCAACCCTACTCTGGGATATCAATTACAACTCTGTATACAGTTCAATCTTCAATAACATCTGTGTGAGAGTGTGTGTGGGCTATTCTACCTGACACAGGGACACTGAGGAGCCATAGGAATAAACCCAGAACCCAGGATAGAGGGGCTCAGTGAATGTGCTGTGGAATGTGTGCAGGTGGGTCAGTGTGTCAGAGGAGACTGTGTAGAAGGACAGAGTGCCGGCCGGCCAGTCCAGATACACTCCTACTCTGTGGGAGCTGGAGACGGGTATGACAGTTCTCTTATTGTACCAGGCAGAGTAACTTTTATCATCACAGAACAGACTCCAGGACTTGTTATTGAGTCCAAGCAGACAGTCCTCACCCCATCCTCTCCTGCTGATTCCTTTATATATTACTGCTATATTAACCTGTTCTCCACTCTCCCTCCCAGTATCAGCGCCCAGACAGACCCTCTCTAGTGAAAATGATTAATGTTTTCTGAGTGCTGACTGTTTAACCCTTGTGTTATCTTCGGGGCATTCTGACCCATCAGTCATTGTGACCCACCGTCGTATTGCGACAACTTTACCGCATACAAAAACAAAGTGAAGCATTTTCTTTTAACCGTTGGGCTGTCTCAGACCCCCCACATTGCGAAGGTTAAAAGAAAATTATTTTTTTATTTGTTTTTGTATTGGGTAAAATTGGGTAAACACAACGATGGTTCGTTATGAACCTTTGGGTCATGTGAAGGCTCTGTCACACCATAACGTTCTGGTTAACGTTCTCTGAAAGTTCTAATTGTTCAATTTCGAGCGTTCTAGGGAGAGGTGGACACATCTGGCGTGTGACTAACGCATGACTAGCGTGGGACTGACGCATGAGGAGCGTGTAACAGTGACCAAGTAAGACACCCCTGAAAACTATTAGCGTGTGACGAAAGCAAACGATGAAAACTACGTTTGCTTTCGCAAACGATGAATAACAACCAAGTAACGCTAGGGTAACGACTGACTAACGATAGCCAAACGCGTGCAACGTTAGTCAAACGTCCACAAACGTTCTTCAGCGTTATCTAGCGTTTAAAATTAAATGTTGAAGAACGCTGGTCTCCATGAGAACTTTTGTGCATGTTCAAAACTTTTTTTTTGGACCAGCGTTCTCCGATGATTACCGACGATTACCAGCGTCACCAGCGTCCACAAAACACTCTTCTGGCGCTATACTAGCGCTATACCAGCGACCATGGACGATTACCAACGTTTCCTCTAACGTCATAGAACGTTGACCAGAACGAATTATACAATGACAATCGGGGGGGTCAACTCAGTGCCCTGCCCCCCCCCCCCCCCCCCGGGACGAAGTTCACCCCTGACACCGCCCCAACCAAGTAAACGGCACGACAACGCACTACTAAAACTACAGACACTATTGTTTGTAGTCATTTCTTTCTGAAATAATCTTGATCTTTACAAAATTAGCAGAGTACCATATCTGACGGTTCATCACAAAATAAGGTTGTTGGAAATCTCTCCAGATTCTGACAAGCAATGAGACAGACAAATGAAGCTATCTTGCTTGATATAGAGCTAGCGATAGCTAGCTTTTAAGTTGGTGGTTAACCATGTTTCTATCATTAACATTCTTGTGAATATTCTACAGCTAATTGTCATTACAAATACATTCGTGACAGATTGTTGGGGTATTAGATAGCAAACTTGCCTTTCTTGCACTTTCTCACGACGCAGAACGCACCGCTACACCGAGGTGATTCAACAATCTTCTGTATTGCACACTGCCTGGTCACTCGCGCGCGGTGTTTCTTGATTTTTATTGGGCACTGGTCACTCGCGCTGTGTTTATTGAGTGAATTTTGACTATGACAGTCAGTGTAATAGTGTGTGATATTCCCTGCCATAAAGTCAACATTTATGTGTATGGCCAACCTGTTATTGAATGAATATGGTGACTATATTGTGATATTTACTATTACAGATAAGAACGATATATAAATGTATCGACCCCCCCGACCTGTGGTTTTTACCTCTTTTGGGGGGGTCCGAGCCTTAATCGGGGGGGTCAGACCCCCCCAAACCCCCCCGTAATTCGCACACTGGTGACGGGGCCTTGACCCGAAGGCAGTACAAGGGTTAAGAAACCTTCCTGTGCTTTATTTTGTTGACAGCGCCAAGAAACCGCTCCCCGTCAGGAACCAGAGCTCACCAGGCCCATGACACCACCAACTGGTGCGCATGTGAACCCACTGTAGCAATCCTGTCTATTGAAGAGAATACAATGAATATATAATAAGTGTACTCTATCTGCCTTGTCTTCTGGACCATCAACAGTGGCAGAGGATGGGGTCAGTCTCTGTCAGTTGTATTTGGAGACTGACCCTCCCTAAGAAAATGTAGAGGTGGTGTCATGGGTCCAGTGTGAATACTGTGAGCGCTGGTTCCACTCCTCCTGTGTGGATTGGGAGGATGAGGAGGATGGGGAGTATTATTGTACATTTTGTACAGAATTCAATTAATTTGAAATTAATGTATTTGTTCTGCTGTGTCTTATTATGCTTGGCTTCATGTAAACGACTAAAATAAGAAAATAAATATATATAAATAAACTTCATCTAATATTAAGACTGCAAATGTACAGCACCAAAAGCTACTTTTAAAGGTTAGAGGCCCAGTTTATACCAAGGGGGAATCAATACACTCAAATTGGGAATGATGTTCTTAGCTGGAGGAGAGAATTAAAGCAAGCGTAAACAGAAAAATTGAAGGTATGCAAATAATTGTTGAATGAGGAAGGGCTGCCCCATGACTAGGTTAGTCTACGTTAGTCAATGTTTCTCATTTTGACAGAGCTAGAGCTAGCCTAGTCTAGCTAGTTAGTCATGGGGAGTCTCTTCCGTAGCTAAGCCAGCGTTGTTGTTTGAAGTGCTAGGTTGAGCCGGTCTCTGAGCCCTCCCTTGCTTTACTATAGTGATGTGTCGTTCGTGAACGATTCGTTCATTTTGAATGAATCATTAGTATGACTCAGGAGTAACGAGTAGTCTCAGAGAGATTCGTTCATTTTCTCGTGGCCGAGAAAAAAAAGAAACCGTTAAAATAACAAAACCTATAATTATCACTTGTGAACGAATATCATTCACGTCTTACTAAACCTAGTCACACGAAAGTGAATGAGGTAAACAAATACTTTCTGTTTCCTCTTCTGAGCCTATGCAGGTCACGTGAAAAATGATCCAAAGACTCGTACCCGAAGACCCAGTCAAAATGAACGAATCATTTCTGTTTCCTCTAGCTACCAGTACTGAGCCTATGCAGGTCACGTGAAAAATTATCCAAAGACTCGTACCCGGCAGATGAATGAATCATTGATCCGAAGACTCGGTTGTCAGAAGAACGAAACATTGATCCGAAGACTCGGTTGTCAGAAGAACGAAACATTGATCCGAAGAAACGAGGTGAACGATTCGTGAATGATATTCGTTCACAAGTAATAATTACAGGTTTTGTTATTTTAACTTTTTTGTACTTTACTTACAGTTCAGTGCAGTGTAATTGTTTGCCGCGATAATTAAATAATTAAATAAAATGACTATCTCAAATCATACAAACTCATGATGCATTATTTTAATGCAGGAATTTCTTTTAAAATAGTATCTGCTGGTTTACATGCACTAACATATAGGCCTACATGAGAATAGGATAAATGTTTGCAGTGGACGTATTTAGGCCAGGGAATTGGCTATAAAATGTTGAGCAACAACCCCCCCCCCCCCCCCCCCCCCCCCCGTTGAAATGAACGACTGACTCGAAAAAAGATTCGTTCACTTTACTTAACGAGATTCAAAGAACTGAGTCAGTAAAATGATCCGAACTTCCCATCACTACTCTACTAGCCTGGCTCTGCCCTCCTACGTACTTCCGCTCAATTTTCATTGTGCTTCAGTACTGCATCTGAGCTTGAGGTATTTTGGTCAGATGTCTCAGGTAAACTTTTTATCGGTGCAATCAGCGAACAGAGGGAGTGGCTGAGAACGATGACGTTGATGTCGTGCGCTAGTTTATGTTGTAGTTCCGTAATGGCGGCGGAGAAAGATTCGAGCGAAGCCTTTCGGTCCGTTGTGGCAACGCTTCCGAATATCCAGAAGTTAAAGCCGGAGCAAGAACAATCTTTGATCCCCACGGGGTTCGTTTGATTTTCCAGCTCGCTCCGTTAGTGGTGAAGGAGTTGGCTAAGGCGAACGCTAGCGATTGGTTATGCCAGATCCAGAGTGGCTCTGGGCAGATCCAATAGTTTTAAACTTCAACAGAGTACCCGCCTCCAAGGAAGTTAACGCTTGTCAATGGATCGAGCCCAGACTCTATGTACAAATGCAATGTACGAGAGTCTGGTTAGGACCAGGCTATATCTCTACAGCACCTCACAACTTTCCGATGTAAATCTGTGGTGAAAAATTGAACTGCAGCGCGCTCAGAGAGCCATTGGGACATATTTCTGGATTTCCCGCTTATTTTCACGTTAGGTCAAATGACCGTATTATTTACTGCCATGCGAGCCACAAATTAAAGCTTGGCGAGCCAAGCAACGAGTAAATGTTAAAACTATCACGAGAAGGAAAAAACTTGAGGGGAAGTTTAAGTCATAATATAGGTTAGGACAATCTTTACACACAACTGCCCAATTTCTTTGTTTTGATGCAACTGTTTCAACTATGTGAGGCTGCCACAGTGCAAGAGGTTATATTCTGTTTTATTCTTCACTTCACTCTTAGTATTTTGAAGTGTAAATGAGCAGCAACAAATGCTTTAAAATCTATGCAATCTTCATACATAATACGTATGGATACTTATTTAAAATATACACAAATATCAGTTGTAAAATGTAAGTATAAATGGACCGATCTGCAACCGATGCAAGCACACCTACCCTCTCTAGTTTGTTTTACTGTACACAGACCGATCATGGTTACTTACGTGCATAGTCATCCATCAAAGGCCCATTCTTAGCCAGGAAAAACCCCTGGTTAGGCTTAAGTAAAGCCAGGTAACTAAAAGATATCCCAGGTATTTTGTACTTGCTTCATATAGGCCTCAGCCTCCCAGCAAAAGATCTGTTACATTGTTGTTACTGATGCGGTTTCTCTCCTGTGTGTCCTTGTGTGATTATACAGAGAACTACTTCGAGCAAAGAATTTGCTGCACTCCTTACACTGATAAGGTTTCTCTCCTGTGTGTATCCTCATGTGCACAACCAGATTGCTCTTCAGAGCAAACAGTTTGTTACATTCCTGACACGGATATGGTTTGTCTCCTGTGTGTGTTCTCATGTGTATTAACAGAGAACTTCTATGAGCAAAGAGTTGGCAACACTCCTGACATTTATATGGTTTCTCTCCCGTGTGTGTCTTCATGTGTTCAACCAGAGTATATCTTCTAGCAAATAGTTTGTTACATTCCTGACATTGAAAAGGTTTCTCTCCTGTGTGTATCCTTGTGTGTTTTATCAGAGAATCACTTTTAACAAAGCATTTGCCACACTCCTGACATTGATATGGTTTTTCTCCTGTGTGTGTTCTCATGTGCTTAACCAGATTATAACTCTTACTAAACTGTTTGTTACATTGTTGACATTGATAAGATTTCTCTCCTGTGTGTGTCCTCATGTGTTCAACCAGAGTATATCTTCTAGCAAATAGTTTGTTACATTCCTGACATTGAAAGGGTTTCTCTCCTGTGTGTGTCCTCATGTGTTTCAACAGAGAACCACTTTCAGCAAATCGTTTGTTACATTGTTGACATTGATAAGATGTATTTACTGTGTGTGTCCTCATATGAAAAACCAAAGCACTTTTTCCACAAAAATGTTTGTTACATTGTTGACACTGATATATTGTTTCTCCTGTGTGATGTTTCTGTGGCATATGTTCCCTTGGCAGAGCCTCATTGTTTTGTGTTCTGTTCAGAAGAAGCAGGTCTCCTTTATGTTCCTCCTCCTCCAAACTCTGAGCTGTAGGACAGTCTGGAGCTACAACAGAGAGGAGCTGAGAGTCACTGCCTGATTCTGGTGCTGCATAGTCTAGTACATGAGGCTCTGCTTTGATTTTCTCCTCAGTTGTGTTGCTGGGTAGAGAGTCTCCTTCTCTGTTCTCCACTTTAACAGTTTGGTCAAGATGTGAACATTCAGAAAAGTCCTCATGATTCCAGTCATGTTTCAAACTGGTAGAAGTGAACACGGAGTGTGTCGTTTCAGACTGCAGTCCTTGGAGCTGCTCTTCCTCCTGACTGGTCCACAGCTCCTGTTCCTCTTTAATCTGTTGGGGCTCCGGGAGACAGAGCTGCTGCACATCTGTGGGGAAGAAGAGGCAAGACAACAGTTAGATGTGGCCTGCTTTATGGTTTGGCAACCTAGATTGACAGCTAAAGAAACCCATTCAAAAACTAGAGGATATAATTTCTGGGGAAATTGTGAGGTGTGCTTGCGTCCGTTGCAGATGGGTGTGATTTTTTAACTTAAATTGTACAAGTAATATTTTGGTAATTTGAATAAGTAACATATTTCTTTGATTTAACTCCGCCCTCAAATAAACGCTGCACGTAAAATGAACATTGTGTAATAAACACCGCCCTTGATTAAACGCCACACCAAAAAAAACAGTTGAAGATGTAACCTTTTATTCAGCATAAAATGATGAGTGTTTAGCTTTGTATGTAGAGAGGCCACCCCCAAATAAAACTGTAGGCAAGGTCCAGGCTTAGGTAAACATACAAGACCCTTATCTTGGGACTGAGGACTAAGAAGAGTTGGGGGTTTGTTTGTTTAAAGGAGATACTGTTTGACAGAGCTAGAAGGGAGACTTAGGTTTGGTGACCGTTAGCTAGTCACCTAGTGGGGGTAGGATTGATGACGCACGCATGCACAACTTCTATGCAAGGGAGCCATTGAAAGGAGAGCCATGTCACAGTTGTATGAACCAATGTCTGTGAAGAGTGGTTTTGTTTAAATAGGTAGCTAGCACAATATTCTACCGGACACATTTTGTATCACCATGGCGTGTGATGTTTTTGTCTCCTTGTGGGCCGGCTGCAAGTAATAAAACTTTCTTAACCCTTGTGCTGCCTTCGGGTCACATGGTTCACAACGAACCATTGATGTGTTTACCCAATTTTACCCAATACAAAAACAAATAAATAGCATTTTCTTTTAACCTTCGCAATGTGGGGGATCTGAGACAGTCCGACAGTTAAAAGAAAATTCCTCACTTTGTTTTTGTATGCGGTAAAGTTGTCGCAATACGACGGTGGGTCACAATGACTGATGGGTCAGAATGACCCGAAGATAACACAAGGGTTAACTTCTTCACCGACTGACTGTGCAATGCTTGATAGATTAATATTTCTGACTGCATATTACATTGCATACTTATATTCTTTTTTTTTTTTTTTACAATTATTCAAGTATGCAGTGGCATAACGACATCTCTGACGTTGATAACAAACCAAACCGTTTAAAAATCGGTTGAAAATTGAGCAAGTTATGGTCATTTAAAAAGTACATGTAGCATCAACACAATGTTATGGGTGAGCGAGTTGACTGTAGCAAGATGGCCACCATGTGCGGACGTTCACCTTCGTTGTCCGGCAACGCGGACGAGACATCTACCCTTTAAAATCAAATCGAGAGCCTGTTTAAGGCGGGTACTCGATTTGTTAAAACGATTTGTTTGTAAAACAAATCTTGGTTTACAAAGGCGTTTGCAGACCTGTCGAGGAGTAAACATTTGCAGTTTATGTTGTTTACGAACATCTAAGTTCCCTGCGCCTCATATTCTGCTGTTGGAATAATCCTAAATAAATTTGGTGTAATTTTAAAACACCAAAAACTAAATTTCATATTGTTGAACATATAAACGCTGTAGTCTGAATCATTTCATCTGCGCTGTATATGGTCTGTGACCCTCCAATCAATGCGTTGCGGCGCCGACACCAATCAGGATCCACGAAGTATGTAAACACACACGTTGTGGATTAGCCTACCTGTTCGGGATGGATTAATTATCCATGGATATCAGGCGATTTTGAAGAGACCATCGAGTGCTCCCACTCCCACAGATGCCCGCAAAAGGCTTAAGTACAGAGTAAGATCAATTCACGTTTGTAAACGTTGTTTTGGTTCGCACAACATCGCATTAAGACAGGGACAAACGCTAGCGACTAGCCTACATTTACATTACATTTAGTCATTTAGCAGACGCTCTTATCCAGAGCGACTTACAGTAAGTACAGGGACATTACCCCCGAGGCAAGTAGGGTGAAGTGCCTTGCCCAAGGACACAACGTAATTTTTCACGGCCGGGACTCGAACTGGCAACCTTCAGATTACTAGCCCTATTCCCTAACCGCTCAGCCACCTGACAAGACCTTCTTCTTGACTGTGTGCTCTGTAATCTGTGATGCTCCTGCGAGGGCCTTTATTAAGGGCATTAAGTCACACAATGGTTACAGTGGGTGTGAATTGTGTACAGTCAGGCATTTACATGAATAATCGCATGACATTCCCAGAATCTAATGCTAGAGCAAGGAGTGATGTAATCTTTTTCAAATGCAGAGGATGAAGATCACCACATACGACCATCCCCGTTTTCTGAAACATCTGTTCCAATGGTCAGTGGATTTCCACATGATTATGTGCATTTAGTGTGCCTGTGTGGTGCGTCGTCTGCTTGATTTGTGGATGGGCACTAGTGGCAAGTTGCTTTACCGCATTTCATCCAGGCAGGTGTCTTTAATTTCAGGAAAATTGCTTGCTATCAGGGACACTGACTGTCTCCCCACCTTCAAGAAAAGGCTCAAGACGCACTTGTTCCGGGAGTACAACGGCACTTAGGAATGCTTGGCTGGACCTGATGTTAGTTTCCTCCAGGATCACAATGACTCGTATTGAGAGACTTGTTGCTCTTGTTGGTTAGTTGTGACGGTTTTAAATTCTTGTACTCGCTGTGAAATATTTGACTGTTGTTTTGTCTTCTTTTCTACAGGTACACTCTTGCACTTTTTGAGTTTCATGTTGTTTTTATTGTAACTTGTTTAACTGCATGCTCTTATGGTGGCCAAGTTATTGGCACTTATTTGGTTTTTCACAATGTATGCTTCATGTTTTGGCTGCTCGCAATGTTTGGGGCTATCTCGTTGTTATGATCAGTGACCTATGCTCTTTTGTAAAGCTCTCTCTTGGAAGTTGCTTTGGATAAAAGCGTCTGCTAAATGCATAAATGTAAATGTTATGTCATGTAAGTTACATACCATCAGAATTTGCTAGAAGGCCAAGGGCCCTAAATGAGAGGTTACGATGGATGGCAACAGAACTTCGGCAGTTCCTACTTTACACTGGTCCAGTAGTTTTGAGGGATGTGCTGACTACTGAGGTTTATCAAAATGTTATGCTGTTGTCTGTAAGTATATACATTTTGGCTAGTCCAGCATATTGTTTGTTGTTAAATGACTTTGCAAACACTAGTTTCTACAGTAGCTACATTACTAATGGGTGTGGTTTGGGTGTAACAGGCAATAAACCAATCAGAGCGTCATCTCACATTCCAGTGTTTCCCCTACCATTATATTGGGGGGGCTCCCCGCCCCCCCCAACAGCCCCCCCCCCCCCCCCCAAAGCTGTAAACCTAGGGGAAACACTGCATTCCCTTTAAGAGCAGGCGCGATGGTTCCATGGCGGATTGCTATTATAACGGCGGATTTGCCAGGCGCACGCCAGGAGCAGTTCACAGCCGAGGAGACCGACGTTCTCGTCAGGGCCGTAAAAGATAGAGAAGTGAGATTGTATGGGAAAGGCAGATTTAAATTGCAACACGGAATGCAACAGACCAGGAGGTGATCTCTGTTGCCGTATTGTGACAGTATTGTTTACATATATATATATTAGTGCTATCAGTTTAACGCGTTATTAATGGCGTTAACGCAAACCCATTTTAACAGCGTCAATTTTTTTATTGCGCGATTAACGTTCTTTTTGGCCTAGCAAACGTTGTAGTTTTTTTTCACATGCTGTTGCAACAACTACTGACGTTAGAAAAACTACAACACCACACCGGATCTAGCTAGACCGGAAACAAAACAACAGGCACGCCGCACACACTTGTTTGGGCTTGCGAGCCGGCTAAAGAGTAGTAGGCTAACGTTCCGTTTTGAGTGGATGGCGAGAGCGAGACGCCGAAATGGATGCCAATAAGTTCTGAATGGAAAGTTTACTTTTAAAAAGTAAATGGTTCCATTGGCAAGACCAAGTGATCTTGGTTCAATGTTTTGTCGTTGTGAACTGAGCTATCATCACAGCACGTCCAGTCTGAAATACCACTTGATGGCAAGCACACAGCTGATGCGAATTCTCCGCCCCCTCGTCAAAGCCAGGCGATTGCAATGTTGTTTTCAAAATTCAAAAAAAATAAACATTTGCACCAAGCAATCCGATCCAGTTTTCCATGTTGATAAGAGCATTAAAATTAGAAAAAATAATTGGACAAAAAGAAATCAAGGGACATTTAGAATAGATAAAAGAGTTAACTATGACATTAATGCGATTAAATATTTAATCGCTTGACAGCACTAATATATATATTCTGACCAATAACAAAAAAGAGTAATCATATTGAGTAATCATATTGAGTAATCTTATTCTGTTACTGAGTTTATTCCTTTGTGCATTCCTTAAAGGCCTGCAAGATTGCTAGGACTCCTGAGGGGCCCAGTCAAGATCCGTTCAAGATCAGTCATGATGTTCTGGTTTCAGAAGCCAAAAAATAAAAAATTGCAAATACAATTGACTTATAAACCGTGTGGCTGTTGATTTCGATTTGTTAAGGTCTTTGGAGTAGTTTAGCCCTACCTGGCTGGTACTGTAGGTTGTAATTTGCATTGTTATTTTTTGGGTGGACAAAGTGTGCAATCATATTACTGAACATGAGGATCCGAATCAGAATCAGAATGGGATTTATTCACCATGAAAGTTTGTACAGACAAGGAATTTGCTTTGGCAGGAAGGTGCATACAATAAACATATAGGCACCTAAAATGTAAATATGTGGACTATCTATACTAAGAGCACATAAACTAGCAGTACTAAGTGGAATTAGAATTAAATAAGATATACAATAAAATGAATGCATGTAATTCATGTACAGCTCAGCCTGCATGTCATTGGTCATCAATTTTCTCATATGCAGAAACATAGCTTTAATAAATAAAATACTTCACTGATATAATTTAGTCTTTCATTCTTTACTATAAACATGTACAAAAGCAATCAATGTGTGATGTGTAACATGATTAAGCAAACATTCTTTGTATAGCACACCAAAGCTGTATGACACACAATGCAAATTTGTGCTCCAATAATTTTGTAATACAAAATTGTTAAATGTGACCAAAAGGTAAGCGACTCTTAAGAGTTTCATTTCCAAAGACAAGTCATCACAGAATATTACAATTCTTCCTTAGCAAACCTGCCCCTCAGTCTGCCCCTGAGCAAAAACTTTGCGCATGCCCATTTCAACGCATCGCTGAAACTGGGGTTTCAGAAGAGATTTTGCAGGGGTTCCACCGTCTTTCACGCTTTGGATTTTACCTGGAAATTAGCTACTTCAAAGGTGAGTTTCTTTACAGAAATAGTTTTAAATATATAAATGTATTTACAGAAATTGGATGGGGAATGCTGTTACGTATAGGTTTGAAATGTAGGCTATTTAGCCTGTTTATCTGCTATCAGATTCACGTTGTTTACGTTAGGATTTCGCTAGCTAGAGGTAGGCTAATAGGTTAAACCCTCCAGAAAGTTATGTTGAAATAGTGAAAATGCATATATGATATCAAAGTTTAGCGTCTCACAAATCACCCACAAAAGAATCAGTGAAAATAAACGTTCAGAACTGTTAGAAAACCTTGTCCCAAAATAGTTTATTTAGCCCTGAATTTTCAAAGACTGGTGCTAGCGCGTGGCTGATCACGTTTTGATCACAGTCGGTCATGGCGTTATAAAAAACTGCGTTGTCGCTCCTTAGTAAGGACCTTATATGTTTGAGCCGTCTAATTCAAAATCACCTTAAATTAATTGAGTGAGTTACGAAATGCTTTGATATCTATATTACTCTTAAGTATTATAGCTAGCACAGAGGTGCAATTAGAATTCCCATTGGAGAAAAAAGTTTTCACGGCCATTCTTCATGAAATGAGTATGTTAAATTTTTTGAGGAATACCGTAACACCGATGCAATAACAATTTACTGTAAAAGCACTTGACTTATCTCTTCTCTTGATAACAGGATGTATAATGTTGTGGAGAAGGACTGGTTGGGATTGTAGCCCAATGCTGGACCTTTAAAGAAAATGGGGTAAGTATACTTTAAATCTATAAGAGTATCATGTCACTAATTCTTCCAAGTTGTACATGACATCTGTTTTTGGATTAAGTTTATTCGTTTTAATATCAATATCAGTATGCTAATACTATGTACATAAACTACATTCCACTTTCATTTCTGTACAGATTATCCTACCACCGTCACACGGCCTAGCACTGTGTCCCTGGGAAATGATGGTAAAGTGATGAATGACCGTTTATAACAGTTACAATAATTGTATGCTTCATGTTTTGAAGCAAAAGCATGACTTAAAACTTTTGCATCACCAAATGCCATACCCCTAGGTGTCAACTCTGGTCTGGTGGAGAACCCATTGGGGGCCCAGGAAAACAGCTGGCAGCCAGTCAAGTGCAAATATAAGACACTCAAAAAAATACTCAAACCATTGCCAACTCATTGTCAGGCATACCTAAGTTGTTCTGATCGTGGGGGAAACATATTTGTCAAAACAACAAATGTTGTCATACTAATGCTTTGTATACCCCATTCAGCTGTACCATCTTGGGCAAAGACCATTCAAGGTAACATTTGTTATTTACATCAATGTTATAGCTAATCTAGAAGAACCACAGTGTATGCCAATCATGCAAACTCTTGTAAACTCGTTTTACTTGTCCGTAATTACAGACACATTACAGGTTATGCTCCGGAAGATGGAGACATTGGAGGAGAACCAGCGAGAGGCTCTCCTATTCAGGCGACTACAGGGCAGACACACTGAAGAGGTGCCAGTGATGGACCTACAGGTGGCCCAAACACAGGCTGAACTCCAAGACCTTGAGGAGCGCCTTAAGGTGCTGGAGTTCCGAAAGAGAGTGGTAGGTGTTTGGAGATGCCATGAACTATGGCTTACACGCAGCGTTCAAATTGGTGCTGACAATAAGTTCATGACTTCTAATAGACCAATTATTTGTTTGTAAACATTCAGGATGCGCGCGCAATGTGGCTGCAGAAAACCGGGAAAGGATAGCCTTTATAATGGCTAGAGAAGTACATGGATTATACAAATAGTTCGATTTAAAAAGACCAAAAAGGTCAAGGAGGACAGCCTTTAAGAGAAAAAGCGATTCCCCATTGATCTGTCACATCAGAATTTTGATTTGGGTCACGAAAGTCTTGAAATTTGAGTGAGAATGTCGCCCGGTAGACCGCATAGTCTTATGCGGCAGCCATGTCTTCACGTCATGTCACAAAGTTCATAATTTTACAGTTTTACAGTCAATTCTACACCTAAAATGTCGAGCAGGGCAGTTTTAAAGAGATATGGGAATTCTGCTTTTAGCCAGCTGGTCCCATTATTTTTGTGATTTGTGTAAAACTGGCAATCTGAGTGAGACTGCGTCCCCGTTACACTGTTTTGACGTCGTTAGCCTCAGTCAGACTCGGGTCGCTCACTGGCAGTGTGCACAATGTTGTATTTCACTCCATTCTACACTATAAACGTCAGGGAGGACTGCCTTTTGTAGATACAAGCCTGCTGAAGATAGCCAGCATCTCGGATTTCTTTAACCAAGGAGAAGTTCGTCTTTTGCAGCCGACATGCGCAGTTGAGCATGCTTGACAGTCGTGTGACGTAGGGTGATAATTGGTCTATTGCAGATGCTGTGATGAAGTGGAAGACGGGACTGGGAGAGAAGGCTGTGGAGCTCGTCATAGCAGAGACACTCAAACATGCCCCGGCAGCCCATTCAAAACAAGCCAGGTGAATGAATCATGATTGCAGTTTCCATATCCAACCTTTCACATGGCTATGTGACAAAAAACTAGAATCCCATAATATTTTTTTTATGATGTATATTATTTTAGATGTGATTTTTTATGACTTGTATAGCCCCTTTCACACATGCAATTATGTTGATAGGACAATAACTTATTTTGTGCTTCATTGTCAGGGCCAACAGACAGGACCTGGGGTCTCATTTATAAAGCTTGCGTACGCACAAAACGGGGCTGAAAATGTGCGTACGGCACTTTCCACGCAAAGGTTGTGATTTATAAAAAACAAACTTGACGGGAGAATGTGCGGTCCTCCACGCAAACTCTGACCCTCCCGTAGGCCTACGCACATTTTGGAAACAGTTGGAATTGGCGACGCAGATGACCGTACTGTAGTCAGACTGCAGAAAGTGAATGTGGGAACAACATTACTCGTAATATTTATATATTTTGTTTTCCTCACACACGTTTTTTTCACTTGAGTTATTTGCGCTTGTACTGAGTGATAATTGTTCCATAAACACCTTGTACAATCCAACTCAAATTTTAAATAAAAATTCAGCGCTGTATGTCTCACCATCAGATTGTCCACTACGGGATGTAGGAGGGGGAGATGCCCGAGCCCGACTGCATGGAATACAGGATAACATCACATATCCTACCTTTAGATAACTGCAGAACACATTGTATAACTAAATATATTTCTTTAATACTGTGCATATATTATCATATGTCAAAAACTGGAAATACAGTCGCTAAGCTCCCGTGCAATCGCTACACTCTACGTCCTCGTTATCAGTCCAGACTTCAATAGACTACTGTTCAATAACAAAACGCTTTTGTTTTCAAAATTGTATCTCGACTCGCGGTATCACTGGCACAGTTGACGCACAGTTTTTTTATTGGTGATCCACCGGCCACCAAATAATGTGGTTTTCGAGCCTTCGCCAATAGGCTAACAGTGTCTGAGAAGTTGTCATGCGCCATGATTCACCGTAAAGAAGAATCGCATGCCAGGGTCATTCATGAGGTGCTTTGCATTGACCATTTATGGTCAAAAATGGGCGTGTTTAGGGCGGGGTAAAATGCAGATTCACGTACGCACACTTGTGGGTAGTCTGTGATTTATAAAGGGAACATTGCTTACAGGTGTGCGTACGCACGGTTTTATAAATCGGATTTTTTTTGGGCGTACGCCATTTTAGGCTTTTGGGCGCACAGTTTTATAAATGAGACCCCTGGAGCGGGGACTGGCAGAAGATTTTAATTCACTGTTTGGCACTTTGTTTGAAATAAAATGACTGAATGTTACATGGTAATGCTGCCTCGTTTATGATTAGCTTGAGTTAGGCTACACATCACACATACATAGTCCTCCTAAAGTCGCCTACCATGTAGCCTATTATACAAGAACAAGTAGCATTTGGGGCAAATGAGGTCTGCATATGAACCGCCCCAATATAAGCAGTAGAATTGAGAAATATAGGTTACTTAATTAACGTCGCAGTTACAGACTGGCAACTTCACAAAATTACGTTGCTAGGAGGTCGCGGTTACGGACTGGCAACGTCATTACCAACTGGCGTCTTTCACTTCCCACGTTGCCACAATGTCGCCAAAGACGTTGCGGCAACTAAGGTTTGGTCATCGAATGACGTTGCGGCAACGTGTTGGGCAACGTAACTGTGTTAGCTGGGGAGTGTGTCAAATAAGCCAAATAACCCCCGACAGGATCACTGATCGAAATGTTTCAAAGCCTAACTCAATGTAGCCTACTACAAAATTACTCAAGCAGTAAGCGTTCATCACGAAATATATGATACCCCTCGGTGATACACATACAGTAGGATCACTATGGCTGACGGTGCCATGCTGTTTCTGTTAGGCTACTGACTGAATCAGAAATGTTCAGCCAGTGTCTCTTTTTCTTTTAAGATTTAACCTTTAGATGCGTGAGTTCTAAATATTTCCGACTGTCTCCACAGCGCAAGTAATTTTTCCGAAACGGTAGCTAGCTAACTAGCTTTAGTTAAGAAAGTGCAACTAAAGCTTACGTTTCTAGTTTAGCTTTGATTTACCAAAATATTTTCGATGAGGTAGGCTACTAGCCTGGCTCTGCCCTCCTACGTACTTCTGCTCAATTTTGATTTTGCTTCTGTATGTTCTTCTTAGTTTTTCGGAACTTTGTGTTATGTTGCTGACTGGTACGGTGGCCGACATGTGCAAACGCCCTGCAATTTAAGAAAACACATGCAAATAGACAAAAGACAAGCAAATTAAGAAAACATCTTCATTAATTTGACAACACATGCGCAGCATTCAGCAAACGCGCTGAAAATACACACAACACAACCAAATACATAAAAGCGCTGCAAATACATAAACGCGTTGCGAATACGAAAGCAGGCAAACCAAAAACGCTGCAGTACATAAACACGTTGCAAAAGAGAGAGAGAGAGCATTTGAGAAGTTTGGACCAACATCGAACTAAAGAGGCGACATAAAAAGGTTAGTATTCATTTTTACATGTGGCCCTCCTCTTTTACAGTTTTTCAAAAGAGCAACTTCGATTTTGGTCCCATTTCCAAAACAAACTTCTCATATGCGCTCTCGCTCCGTGGGGCCGAAAATCAAGCTGTTCCACTTAGCGCTCCCCCTAGAGGCCTGGAAAACTTCCGTTGTGAAAACGGGATGCAGCGTTTTTGGTTTGCGTGCTTTCGTTGTTGCAATGCGTTTATGTATTTGCAGCACGTTTATGTATTTGGTTGTGTTGTGTGTATTTGCAGCGCGTTTGCTGAATGCTGCGCATGTGTTGTCAAATTAAGGAAGATGTTTTCTTAATTTGCTTGTGTTTTGTCTATTTGCATGTGTTTTCTTAATTTGCAGCGAGTTTGCACATGTCGGCCACCGTAGACTGGAGATCAGTAGGCTAGTATATATCTACATTAATAATACATCATAATAATCGCAATTGCTAATTAATCGCGATAATCTTATTTTCCGAAATCGTTCAGCCCTAATTCAGACAGATAATGTACTTTTTTTCAGTTGCATTGTTCATGCATTTCATGTACAAAGTCTGGCGAGTAAAATAAAAAATGTACTAGCCAATGGCGACTCAAGATTCATTGTGTCCGTAGAGGGTTGCAAAACATAACAACAACATCCGAAATATTATATTAAGCCCCAAATACTGTTTTGCGCTCAAATTATTGCAAAACAATTTGCCTCGCGCACTCCAATAAACTATTTAGGTCCATGCCAAAGCTCATCTCAAACTAGATTTCCTGAACTATACGTATCGTAGATTAGCAAGGGGAAGTTTATATTGTGCATTGTGTCGACGGTTCTTGTATATCGAGCTTGGAAGAAAGAAAGTGATAAATGAGGGGCCTGTGCCCCAGTAGAGCTTCATGTCTTGCGATGCTCGTTACATTGCATGAATATGATATCCATAACAACAAACAACATACAATACACAGCAGAAACATGATTATATATGCATTCACCATATTGTGTTTGGCAATACTACTTTCACAATGGTGATGGCACCTATGATGGGACCCCTTACGCTAATGTGTATCCTATTTTCTGACCGTGCTACATCAAATAAGATATACTGAATATAAACACAGCAGATTATAATCAACTTTCGTTATTAATATCGAACCTGTTCGGTGAAGTATGATTTCAGGCTGAGTAATAATGTCCAACAACCGTTGCAGTCTTGCGCTCTCATCCTTAGAACGAGAAATCTCCTCTTCGAACTCGGCAAACGATTTTTCAGCAGCAGCGAAAATCTCCAAAGCTGCCGTTGTTAATCGCTGAGTGATAAAATCCCTGAACACATCGAGTTTAGACATTCTGGTAGTGAAAACCCCCGAAATTTTACGAAACTGTAACTCGAGGAAGTTACATTTCTCATTGAGGCTCGTTCTTTCTAGCCGGATGTAAACAAATCAAGCTGTTCCGGTGATCAGTTCACTGGCTTCTTCGAACCTACAGATCTTGGCGCCATCTGCTGTGGTGGAGTTGGATCATTCGTGGTTTAACTGCATATACCGTAAACTGTAAAAAATACTTTTTATACAGATCCAGCATCAAAGCTGTTCAGATATAGCGTCCCGTTGGTTTATGTTGAAAGTGTTCAGTGGCATGTAGCCTCAATAACTATATACGTTTTCTGAAGAAAGGGAATATTCTGAAAACAGTTTGAAGAATTTTCTTTTGATATTGACTAGCCCTTTCATGCATGAATTATAACCACCTTAGTTTGGATTTTTTTCCCATGTGTTTTTAGGCCTCTTTAGGCATACAAAAATGAAGTTGAACATTATTTATTTTATACACGCATTTTTTATACACAATATGCATGCGTCTGGGTTGTAAAAAAAATAAGAAGTTGAAGAAATATGGATTAACCAAACCAATAAGAAAAATCATATATTATGCTGTTGAAACTACTGTGTCACATTTTTACCATCTTTCTCAATGAAATGCAATGAAATATAAAGAATCTTCTGACTCCTCAGCCTCTCCCCTCTCCCTTTTTACCGTTATCAGATAACGACCCATTCATTTGAATCAGGTGTGTTGGAACAGGGAAATATCTAAAACATTCAGGACAGGGGGTACTTGAGGACCAGGGTTGAGAACCACTGTTGTAGGCCAGTGGTTCTCAGAATCAGAATCAGGTTTATTCGCCATGTATGTTATACAAACACAGGAATTTACTGTGGCAAGGAGGTGCAAAACACTAAACATAAACGGATCTTAAATTAAGTAAAAGTACAAAAGTTTAACTATTTCTAAGAACTAAACAATCTAAGGATACAACAATTTAAATATAAAATAAAATATATATAAAAATAAGAATAGAATGAGCAGGGTGAGTGGTCGGATCGGATATAAGGCAATCGGATACTGAGATAAGGTGGCTTATGCATACTGAATTGCCATTAAATGGACTTATAGTCCTTGGCCTTGTTGAAGAGGCCAGTAGCAGATGGAAAGAAACTGTTCTTATGGCGTGAGGTTTTGGTCCTGATGGACCTCAAACCTAGTCCTTAGGGACATCCCTGCCCTGCATGTTTTCCCTGCTCCAACACACCTGATTCAAATGAATGGTCATTATCAGGCTTCTGCTGAGCTAGATCAGTGGTTCTAGATATTTCCCTGCTCCAACACACCTGATTCAAATAAATGGGCCTGATAACGACCCATTCATTTGAATCAGGTGTGTTGGAGCAGGGAAACGTCTATAACCTGCAGGGCAGGGGGTCCCGAGGACCAGGGGCCTGTACTACGAATCAAGATCAACATGCTCTGGATTACTTTCAGTTACCCGGCTACGCAAAGCCTAACAATCGCAATCACGATAAGCGGTACTACGACGGCGGTTATCAATTCTCTAACTCAACCCAGATCTTTCCAATCTAGAGACGTGCGCGTTCACATAAAGGGGCGGTGTTTGCACCGTATGTCCAATCGCAAACATGGACGAAACAAGAGCCGCATATTTCACGCAGGAGGAGCGGACAATAATCTTACAAACGTTGTCTACTCCTCCTGCGTGAAATATTGTAATACAAGCATATCAGGAATACAGACATATAATACAGGCAAAAATTAGGCAACTGGGGCGGGGTACCCTCCTCCACAGGACTTCACTCCTGCTGAGGAGCTGGCCCTCTCCAGCTATCAGAGTCACCCCATGATGGAAGGAGTGGAAGGGGGCATTTCTTCAGACCATGGTGGCAGCAGGTTGGAAGCCCAGGCATATGTATGTTTCAAGTAATCTATGTGACCATGTTCATTCAACAATTATTTATGAATATTGTAGGAGTGAAATGTATTACTGTTCTCTGCAGTGACAGGAAATACCGTGGTGTTGCTTGCCACCACCCACTGTCGTCCCACTGTGCCATACAGAGGTAACAGTGAAACTAATAGTCATACGCCAGTATGTATGCCATATGTGGTTGCTAAATTTTTATCAAATATGCCATTTACTTTCTCAAGTGGAGGTCCTAGATGATCAGGAAACTGTGTCTGCCTGCTCAGAGAGCATTTTGGGGGTACACTTTTGAGTTTTATTTACCACTTGCAACACAGATGGTGAGAGTGTGTGAACGTGTGGCTGTGATTGAAGTGTCTGTAACGACTTACTAATGGTGGTGGTCTCAACATAAGACACAAGTCCTTAAAGTGCTAATTTCAAATATGACTCAATTGATTAAATTGCTATGGTGTTAAACTCTGGGAGGAACTTCTTCCTCTCCCTGAGCCTAGGACCTCCACTTCAAGGCCAAGACAAAGACATTAGGTATAAGCAATGAACCTTGAAACCCAGTAGTCAAATGGACACCTTCAACTTTCTCCAAGTGTGCCTTGCAAAGGGACAATGTTCTTTATTTGTTTCAGATTGGAGCAGACAATGTGAGGGCCCTGTATAAAAGAACCCTGGAGCTCAACATATAGTATAAGAGGCGTTTAATTAAAAAAACAAGGCTGGAGATAGAAAAACTGGAATATGAGAATAGATAGTACATGACTGAATGAATGACACTAAATTGAGTTACACTGACATAATTTTTCTGTGTTCCTAGGGAAGGGAGAACACAATGAGGATGTATTTTTTAAACTTTTTTCTAAGTTTTGGTCTTTTTATACCTTTTTGTGGCTTTTTTGTTCTGCCTTTTGAGTCTTTTGTGGGGATTTTCACCACTTCTCTCTTTCAATGTCCTATTTATTATTTTTGAAAAATTGTATAAAAGTGAATGAAACATCAAAATTCAATGAGTAGTAGTGAAATTATCATTTATTTAACTTGTGAAGAGCATTGTACAGATACACGTTGTTCTTTTTGGTTTGAAATGTTTTGGTTGAAAGAAACCTCAATTTCTGATATGGAAATGATTAGAAAATGGGTCAAAGCAACCCAAGGACAAAAGGGTTAAGGGGAGACACCCCCGTGAATAGGGATAACATATCAACATGAAACCTCCCCAGTTGATAACTAATAGTAGGTCAAATATTGTTTTCATTACTAGTTTCCTGTAAATGTATGTTTAAATGAGCAAATGATGCATTAAGTTGTAAAATATGATATAATTTGCATACATTTCCAGAACGGAAATCAGAACATTGAGTGAAAATCCTTGTTTAATTTTGTCAACATATTACAGTCCAAAGTTTTTACAAAGGGCACTTTGGATATCTCTTTTTCATCAATCCATTAATCAGAATATGGTGGCAACAGCCATTAAAGAAAATCCGTAGCAAATTGCGCGGCAGAGCGTGTTCTTGCTCAGGTTCTCCGCATCACCCACACTATAAAAGTACCCATAGAAATAACGAAACGCTATGCATACAGTATGTGGGACTGTGAGTGCACAGCTTCGATGTGTCGCATTGGCAACATACGGCTCAAGAAGCTGGCAATATACGTAATTCCCTCTGCTAAGAATCTATATCTTTCATAAAGATACTCATGAGGGAATGCGAAAGGGTTTTGTCGGTCTCTAAATGTTCTGGCTCTTCTGAGCGCACCTCTCACTATCCGCGCACCAAGCTCCACATGATCTTCTATGAACAGGTGACGGACATTATCGTCAAGAATGAGTTAGTGGGCGAGGCTTTTATACCGGTTGATCTCTGATCTCCAACTTAACCTGCTCCAGACCAGGTTAGCCGTTCAGCATGTGTTACCATGGCGATCTACCCCGGTAACAAGTGATCCAGCGTTGTAGTACAGAAAACCCTGGGTTGAACCTGAAGTTACCTCGCTAACGCCAAATCTTGATTCGTAGTACAGGCCCCAGGATTGAGAACCACTGAGCTAGATAACAACTCAATCATTTGAATCAGGTGTGAGAAACATCTAAAACAGGGGTCTCCAACCCTGGTCCTGGGGAGCTACCTGCCTGTAGGTTTTAGCTCCAACAATCTAGCACACCTGAATCTAATAATTAGCTGGTTGATCAGGTAACTAGTGTAGAATAAAGTCAAATGAGTGTTGTTGGAGCAAAAACCAACAGGCAGGTAAAAAATAACATATATCAAATTATAACACCCCAAAAAGTTGTTGCATATCAAGTATTTTCATGAACATCAAAGTTGCAGTAGGCTACTAGAATAAATCGTGGGTGACTTAAAGCCACTGACGCATGATGTCCAATTTAGTGGACAGATGATCAATCCCAAAATAAAATCAATACTTCGAAGATTTTACAATAGCATTGTTCCTTAGTAGTTACTTTATGTTACAACATTTTATTTACCAACGATTGTCTACTTCTATAGAAGGATTGGCAAGATATTTATGCGCTAGCTAGCGTTTTTGAAATTCCGTCGGCCATCTTGGAATTTCGAAATTTTTGTTTCACTTAGAACAACTGGCCAATGGGTAGCAGTGTATGGGATGACGCAAAAGCGTCCACTAGAGTGCCTGATATGCAACTAAACCACCAAAACCCATGCATATACAAGAAACAGAGTTTTGAATAGCTGTCCACTGTAGTGACCACTATGCGTGAAAGGGCTAGAGATGAAGAAATAAAATAAAAGTTACTTGCAATCTAATTCAGCATGCAGTAGGGAAGTATATGGGTGGGATAATGGGATAATGTATATACTTATTAACGCCACCAGATGGCACTGTCAGGATTTCGTTATCACCTGTGGGGCAAGGAACTCTGGGAAATAACTGTAGAAAAGCGCAAAGCTATGTTGACGGTCAGTGAACACGCATTTGCCTTGGTTCTGTGTTAGAAGGTAAATATGTATATTTTGTTGATTGTTGGCATAAAATATCAATGTGTAAAAATCATTTATTGTAATGGATGCCTATAAATCCCGAAGATGTTGTTAACTGATGTTAGTGTTCCATCGGATGTTAACAGATACTGTGTGCAGAGATTGTCCAGATGTAGCCACATGGCGTAGAACGATTATTTTCCTTGATACGGATCTGTACAGTTTAGTAAGCTATGTGTATTAAGCTCAATACATGTATTTACTGTTTTTCAATGTACACATGTTAATTGTGAATTATCTTTGTGTATACAGGAGTCACTATAGTTATTTTTGCACGCTAGAGTTTTAAGTAAAAAGAAGCTCCTAGTGGTACACGTTATTACAATACTATTGCAGTATCTTGGTCGATACTAGGTTTGTTTTATTTTCATCATCTATCTGAACACCATTTTTATAGTCCAGAATAAAGACCCCAAAAATATATTTGTGTCCTGTGCTGGTTCGATTTCGCCAGGCTACATATATTTGTCATTGGTTTGCATTGTGTGATACTGAATATATTCCATATAATTTTTGCATGAAAAGGTATAAACTATAAAAATGGGTCTGTACAGCTGTAAACAGCTTGTAAGCCTGAATATATTTATATTAGAACAGAGGCTAACCCTTAAAAATAAAGCAACAGCAATCTTCAAATCCGTTAGATATTTCTCTCTCTGTGGCATGAAACACACACCACATAAACAAAGTATGAAGGGTGTCTCTGGTATAATTTACTGTTACTGGATTTGTGTGTACCCTTATGTCTGGAACCTTATGTGTGTACACTTAAGTGTATACCCCTATGTGTGTACCCTTATGTGTGTACCCTTATGTGTGTACCCTTATGTGTGTACCCATACTGCAGCACCTAAACCAATATGGCCCACACCACCTGACTTCCACCACCATTGATTGTATTTACCCTGAACTATCAGTGCTGCAGACTGAGGTTAATGTTTAGATTAAGATAGGATATTCGATTGTTTATATAACACATAGAGTATTGTTTATACTCTAGGCTTACAGCTTTTCATCTACTTGTTCAAGTATATTTGTGTTTGTGTAATTTGAGTTGTGTGTAAGACATCCTCTTGAAACTGTGAAGGCATTTAGTGTGTGTGTTTGTGTGTGTGTGCGGAGAGCTGTATCTGTCACTTTTACCCCCTTTCCACAAAAGTGAACCAGGAGCTAGTTCGGAGCTGGTGCTAGAGCCGATTCAGAGCTGGTTCAAGAACGGAGCTTTCTAAGAACCGGTTTGCTTTTCCACGGGCTAGGGCGAAAATTGTAAAAACTCAAACTAGATTTTACTGGGGCACAGCAGATTTATACTGGGCAAATTTATACTAGGTGAGCAATGAGTAGGACAGTAGGACAAGGGAGAACTGAGGAGAAGCTCTCAGGAGATGAAGAATCCACAGAACAATGCTATACCATTCCCTCTATACACAAGGACGACCAATCAAACCAAATCTTGACTTACTTATCAACATATGACTAGCAATGCCAAGAAAGTTACACAATGGGGTGTGAGAGCCATCAAGTAGAGAGTCGGTCCAGAAACTCCAGACTTTGGCATATGAGAGCTGGGGGCAGGTTGACTTACAATCAAGGGAACTTGATTGCAGACAGGTCAGCATTGCGATTCTAATGATCATGGCTGTTTGCTCAAAGGATCACTTGTGGACCATGGCTATTGCTCAGAGGATCACTTGGAAGAACCATTGTCTATTGGCACGCAGACGGGCCCTTGGTTAGCATATTCCTGCTATAGTCCTTGTCCTGTTGCAGCAGAACACACTTGGAGCACAGCACTTGGTTAACAATGAAAATGGTAAAGTTTGGAGTGGTCTGGGGCAGAGGCGTTGTTAGACATAACACTCTACTGGGGCACGGGCCCCTAATTCATATCCCTTTTTTTCTTTCAAGCTTGCTCAGTAATGCACAATGCACTACTAGGCTATAGAAACTCCCCTTGCTTAACCCACTATACAACAGTTCAGGGACGCAAGTTTGATATCAGCTTTGGCAGGGACATCAATAGTCAATAGTTACTTTTTCGCATTCATTTGAGCGCAAATATTTTTTGGAGCTTCATGTAATATTGTTTTTATGTTTTAGTCAAAATAAGATGATCGGTAGGCCTATCATTTAGAAACTATCTTTAGTTTGTTTTCTTAGCCTACCTCAATTCTGACTTGTGTGCTGAGTCCGACACCTGGGGGGTATTCCAGAACAGTGTTTCCTCTAGGATTTTTTTTTGCAGTGGGGGCAGGTCGCCCCCCCCAGCCCAAACAAAGTTCTAACCCTAACCCTATATTTCGGAGCAGGTTAATGTCATAGTCTAATAGCTAATGTAATATTGGACATATTTTCGTCCTATTTCCCCTAAAGCAATAAGGTTAGGCTACTTTGAGAGACCTTCCACTCATAAAGTATGTTCTAAATGGCATAAATGCTGCCAATTAATAATTGACGTTACAACTTACTGTATATGGTCAGTAGCCTATAGACCAATTATTTGTTTGTAAACATTCGGAATGCGCGCGCAGCATGGTGACAGAAAACCAGGAAAGGATAGCCTTTATAACGGCTAGAGAATTTGACGGATTATACAAATAGTATACAAAAAGACCAAAAAGGTCGAGGAGGACAGCCTTTAAGAGAGAAAGCGATTCCCCATTGATCTGTCACATCAGAATTTTGACTTGGGGCACGAAAGTCTTGAAATTTGAGTGAGAATGTCGCCAAGTAGACAGCATAGTAGGCGGCAGCCATGTCTTCACGTCATGTCACAAAGTTCATAATTGTACAGTTTTACAGTCAAATCTACACCAAAAAAGTTGAGCAGGGCAGCTTTCAAGAGATATGGGAATTCTGCTTTTTGCACCTAAAATACAAACGTGAGCAAAGGCAGCAATTGCTATCGAATCAACAGACGTGCAATTTACTGTAGCTAGCAGGGGAAGAATACAAACAACGAAAATCACCAGTTAACTTAATTTAAATTAGCAAGAACTATAGACTAATACAATAACAGGCTTAAATGAACTGACAACATACGTTATACACTTACAGTTCTTAAGGACGCACACACGCAAGCTCAACTGCGGTGTGAAGCGCGTGTCCGTGCTATACTCTGACATGCACTCTAACAATCACTGCTGATAGACGGCCTAAAAATTTGTACAGCCCTATTTCTGATAGCCTGGTCCTAACCAGACTCTCGTACATTGCATTTGTACAGAGAGTCTGGCCTTGCTCCATTGACAAGCATTGACTTCCTTGTAGGCGGGTACTCTGTTGAAGTTTAAAACTATTGGATCTGCCCAGAGCCACTCTGATCTGCCATAACCAATCGCTAGCGTTCGCCTTAGCCAATTCCTTCACCACTACTGTAACAGAGCTAGCTGCCGTAGCTGGAAAATCAAACTGTTCCCGAACCCCGTGGGGAGGAGGGCCACAACATCATGGCCACCAACAAAACTCAGCAAAACTTGTTCTTGCTCCGGCTTTAGCTGTTGGATATTCGGCAGCGTTGCCACAACGGACCGAATGGCTTTGCTCGCATCTTTCTCCGCCGCCATTACGGAACTACAACACAAACTAGCGCACGACATCAACGTCATCGTTCTCAGCCACTCCCTCTGTTCGCTTATTGGACAGGTAGAAAATCAACCTGCAGAATCTGACTTACGGACCTCATGGCCAGACCTATGTACAGAAGCAAATAAATTTGAGCGGAAGTACGTAGGACGGCAGAGCCAGGCTACATTTACCGGTCAGGATCCATTGTGAGTTAAGACAAAGCCTAGAACATTTACAATCAACTCTATAAAACACACACAAGGTACATACTGATCCACAATACCTTAACTCATCCACACAAACCAACATAGGAACCCATGGATGGACAAATCATGTGCACTAGTGCACAGCCGTGCATATACTACAGGAACTGGTGCAGCAACAAATAAACTGCCCTTACAAAAAAGAAGTATATTAAAGTATACTATAGGCTATACTAAAATATGGATAGTACACTTAGTTCACTTTTGATATACTTTTAAGAAGTATGTTTGTAAAATAGTTCACTTTTGATATACTTTTAAGGAGTATACTTAGAAAATAGTTCACTTTTTATGTACTTTTAAGTATGCTTTGAAAATAGTTCACTTTTGATATACTGTAATACATGTAATCGTAACATTGTGATGTCTCTCTTTCGGAGTATCGCTGCCAACAGAAAGTGGGTGGACCACGACTTGCCTAGCATCGCGCACGCCTACTGCCAAGCCCTCGTCTCCTCCAATGGGTGACCAGAGTTCCGGAATTGCTTCTCCAATGGACAATTGACGCCAATGAAGGACAAGCCCACACAGGGGCATGTGGGCATTTGTACTGGGAAGAGCTGGGCGAACAGCGTGACGAATAATGTGGATTGGTGAAGTTCTTATTTGTATCTTTTAACTTTTGAATTATTGTTGGTTTTAACCGTGGATGCACGATCGGTGTCCTAAGCAGTGTTGTACCTAAAGCTAGCTATACGTAGATCTCTTGATTGCCGTGAAACCTCTCACTGCCGTTTGAAGTGCGTGTGCTTGTGTTGTGTGCGCTTGCTTACCTAGTGTATCGTGTTAACACTGACGTGTGTAATTGCAGTGTTTATTTCACAGTGGTATATGTGAACTGGTTTATGTAGCGTATGCTGTATTGGGGTACCAGACCTACGATCTGCTGTTGTTTTAGCTGTACATAATAAATTCATGGTACTTAATATTGTAAAGTCTACCGGTTGTCACTGAAGCCCCATTCCAGATCCCTAGTTTAGAGCATAAGAAGCGAACCATTACAATATTTTTAAGAAGTATGCTTCGAAACAGAAAATTGTATACATTTCTTCTGGAGTAGGATGTACATGTTCTATTATTATACAGCAAAAACAGTCAAAATAATTTTTAAGTACATTACAGATAAATTCTTTAGATCCATCTCATTCTAATTATTCATGTCTAGGAAAATCTATTATGCATTGCACATTGAATCTTTTTTCGTACTGAAGCTGTAACCTTAATTACTGCAAAAACATGGCTCCTACCCTTTAAAGAACTCCACATTGAGACCAATATGGGACGTTCTGGGAACGTTATAAGGCGACGTCCTTTACACCAACGGGAACGTTCTTGGAACGTACAATTTCTAGCTGGGTTCCTTACTGAGGAGTTGGCAACACTGTTCCTAGCAACGCTAGCGCGGCAGCGCCAAACACCAAGCAGAGCCCGTCTAAAGGCTGTTTGTTAATCCGAAGAACGTGTTTTCTTGGCTATTGCGCAATACCCTGGACTCGCAGCAGTATGACAACACTGGCATTATCAGCGCAACATTTTATAAACTTTTGCTGTATAGTGCTTGTGTATTACATTTGTGTTAAATATAGGCTCAATAGCTCATAACATTTGTGTTTGTCATTTCACTCATTTGATAGGATTATGATAAAACGCTACTCGCAATGTTTTTGTGGCTATCTTGTTGTTATTATCAGTGACCTATGCACTTTGTAAAGCTCTCTCTTGGAAGTCGCTTTGGATAAAGCGTCTGCTAAATGCAGCGGCGTAACAATGACTTGGCGGGCCCGAGTGCAGATCTCACCAACGGGCCCCTTAACCGACCTATCGTCAGGCGAAATTATTGAGTGTTGAGCTATAGTCTAAAAAAAACTATACTGTCATTTAATGGTGAATGTTTGATTTTATTTTCGTTAGATATGCTAGCGTAACGTTTAGCCTATCTAGCTTTAGCTATTTTCCGACTACATCCTGCATATAGTTTACAATAGCCTATCTAACCTGGCTGCTGCCTTAGCCTATAGGCCTATACGTGCATTTTATATATCTAAATGCATTCAATTAGGCTATACCAGACAGTAAATGTTATGTGATTAGCCTACCCTGGTGGCTGAGTTTCACACTCATTGCTTTTGGGCTGGGGGTCAGACGTAGCGTCCTCTTGAACACTCTTCGCCACAAATCCAAATGAAGATAATTTTGCCAGCTTTGCCACCCTTTCATCCTGCTCTTTGCGTTCGTGCCGCTTCCTGCAGCCACTTTTGTGTTTGAAGGGCATGGGGTAGCCTACTTATCGCTTACTCAACACGCAATGCAACATAACAGAACAGGATGGGAAACTATCGCAACATGTGTGGGTGGGCGGGCTATAGAATCTTTAACAACAATATTACTCAGACATCCATTTATTATGCTATTTTTCGATGGCAATATTACTTGATAAAAACGAGATTCGTTTCATTCAGCAAAAGGCAAATGAGGTCAAATGAATTATTTGCTGTTGTTAAGACTATTGTTAAAATGTTTATTGGGCAGGTGATAGCTCATAATTATGAATAACTGACACCATAATTGAGAAATGTTTGCGAATTGATGGGACTGGATCATATGTACTTCTTCCGAAGTTTTGAGCGTAGCGAGGGGCCTGGGGTCTCATTTATAAAGCTTGCGTATGCACAAAACGGGGCTGAAAATGTGCGTACGCCACTTTCCACGCAAAGGTTGTGATTTATAAAAAACAAACTTGACGGGAGAATGTGCGGTCCTCCACGCAAACTCTGACCCTCCCGTAGGCCTACGCACATTTTGGAAACAGTTGGAATTGGCGACCCAGATGACCGTACTGTAGTCAGACTGCAGAAAGTGAATGTGGGAACAACATTACTCGTAATATTTATATATTTTGTTTTCCTCACACACGTTTTTTTCACTCGATTTCATCATTATCATGAAGATTAAATCCAGCAGAGTTATTTGCGCTTGTACTGAGTGATAATTGTTCCATAAACACCTTGTACAATCCAACTCAAATAAAAAATAAAAATTCAGCGCTGTATGTCTCACCG
The DNA here is from genome assembly GCA_023658055.1 of Thaleichthys pacificus. Lineage (NCBI taxonomy): Eukaryota > Metazoa > Chordata > Actinopteri > Osmeriformes > Osmeridae > Thaleichthys > Thaleichthys pacificus. Next base: position 24,519,653 of record CM042868.1, read on the forward strand.
TCAGATTGTCCACTACGGGATGTAGGAGGGGGAGATGCCCGAGCCCGACTGCATGGAATACAGGATAACATCACATATCCTACCTTTAGATAACTGCAGAACACATTGTATAACTAAATATATTTCTTTAATACTGTGCATATATCATCATATGTCAAAAACTGGAAATACAGTCGCTAAGCTCCCGCGCAATCGCTACACTCTACGTCCTCGTTATCAGTCCAGACTTCAATAGACTACTGTTCAATAACAAAACGCTTTTGTTTTCAAAATTGTATCTCGACTCGCGGTATCATCACTGGCACAGTTGACGCCACTCGCACTGTTTTTTTTATTGGTGATCCACCGGCCACCAAATAATGTGGTTTTCGAGCCTCCGCCAATAGGCTAACAGTGTCTGAGAAGTTGTTATGCGCCATGATTCACCGTAAAGAAGAATCGCATGCCAGGGTCATTCATGAGGTGCATAGTGCATTGACCATTTATGGTCAATGCACTATTTATGGTGCTATTTATGACCATTTATGGTCAAAAATGGGCGTGTTTAGGGCGGGGTAAAATGCAGATTCACGTACGCACACTTGTGGGTAGTCTGTGATTTATAAAGGGAACATTGCTTACTGGTGTGCGTACGCACGGTTTTATAAATCTGATTTTTTTTGGGCGTACGCCATTTTAGGCTTTTGGGCGCACGTACACTTTTAGTAAGAATCCTACGCACAGTTTTATAAATGAGACCCCTGGTCAGTTCTCCAATGTGAAAGCAGATGGTTTGGCCGGTAAGGTTGTTTCACTTCTACGATGAGATCGAGGACGGGCCCCCTTTCGCCACGGGCCCTAGTGCAGCTGCACTCCCTGCACTCCCTATAGTTACGCCATTGGCTAAATGAATACATGTAAATGTAAAACGCATCAACTAGTGTCTGCACTGCACTGCGATGCTAGCTAGGTTATCGAAAAGTCTGAGCAAATTTACAAATTAGCAGTTTCATCAATAAAATAAGCACATTTTCAGCAACTACACTGCCCACTTCTCGTTACATTTTAATTCAGATGCAGATTTACAAGTACCGTTTAGCTGAAATATGAATTGTAAAAACTTGGAGCAATGGCGGTCAAAGGATTCTGTTTGTCTTGTTGGTCACGGTAACCCCGCCCCTGACGCAAGCGGTTCTTTCTTGGTTCACAATCTACCCCAGCTCCGAAGTGGTGCTTTTTGCGAACCACATATGAACCACTTACGAACCACTTTTCCGGTTCTCAGTCTGTCGAAAAAGAAAGAACTGGTTCGCGATTAAGCACCGGCTCCGAACCGGCCCCCAAAATGCGTTGGTGGAAAAGGGGTAAACTTCAGCTATTTACTGGAATTGTCAGAGAGATCTTGAGTATCTGTGTCAAGGTTGGGAACATGACTTGATCAAGCAGGTTTAAAACATACTGCATGTCCTTTAACTTGAAGGCTTTCCTTTTTGTGAGACAGATTTTAGATCAACCTTATAATGGTCTGCCATACCTTGGAGGTGCTCCTCACAGAAAGCTATGTGAGCCAGGATTACAGGCCTGAACACCTATCAGAATTTGGCTGTTAAGAGATGAAAAACATTGATCCATCTCAGCAACCATTCTGTCAAGGCAAGGTAGGAACAGGTTTCTTTTCAGCTTCTCTGCATCACTGAGGTCACTTACTGCTCCACAACTAGAGTCTACTACATAAGCCTCCATGCGTTTCTGCTTCTGCCTATGTCTGGTAGTAGCACTTGGCTCTGGGATCTGATTTGCTGCACAAAGGGTCCTGGAAGTATCATACATCATAGTAGCCTTCTCATCTGTGCGCATCTGTTTTAAAGTGTCACACACAGCTCCTTTGTACTCAGCAGCCCTAGCAAGGTCTACTGTTTCACCTTGCAGATATTTGTGCAGGTTCTCGGTCACGGACAGAAAGGTTTTCAACATGATCAATAGGTATACTGTTGAGAATCTGCTAAGTTTGGCATGGAGTCCTACTGCCATGGAGTTGTTAATGCTGGAGAGACACTGAAGAACTGCAGGAAGATTCTCTAAGATGGCATTTACAGACAGAAAGAATCAGAATCAGAATTGGATTTATTCGCCATGAAAGCTTGCACAGACAAGGAATTTGCTTTGGCAGGAAGGTGCATACAATAAACATATAGGGACCTACAATTTAAATATGTGGACTATCTATACTAAGGGTACATAAACTAGCAGTACTAAGTGGAATTATAATTAAATAAGATATACAATAAAAATAAAGATATACAATAAAAGCTAAAAAAATAAGTTGCCAAATTTACAATATAAAAATACAAATATTACAAAAAATACAAATGTACAAGATACAATTTTGCAATGCAGTGCAAGAGCAGTGTTTTAGCAGGAAGTCAATTGTCAGTGTGGTCCCTTGGCCTTGTTGAAGAGGCCAACAGCGGAAGGGAAGAAACTGTTATTGTGGCGTGAGGTATTGGTCTTGATGGACCGCAGCCTTCTGCCGGAGGGGAGTAGCTGGAACAGGGAGTGTCCAGGGTGGGAGGAGTCGGCCACAATCTTTCTCGCTCGCTTCAGGGTCCTCGAGGAGTGCAGGTCCTCGAGGGTAGGTAGATTGCAGCCAATCACCTTCTCAGCAGTGCGGATGATACGCTGCAGCCTGCTCTTGTCCTTGGCAGTGGCAGCAGCGTACCAGACGGTGATGGAGGAGGTGAGGATGGACTCAATGATGGCTGAGTAGAAGTGCACCATCATTGTCTTTGGCAGGTTGAACTTCTTCAGCTGCCGAAGGAAGTACATCCTCTGTTGTGCTTTCTTGATGAGGGAGCTGATGTTCAGTTCCCACTTGAGGTCCTGGGAGAGGATGGTGCCCAGGAAGCGGAAGGACTCCACAGTGTTGACTGGGGAGTCACACAGGGTGATGGGGGTGAGTGGGGCTGTGTTCTTCCTGAAGTCCACAACCATCTCCACTGTCTTAAGAGCATTGAGCTCTAAGTTGTTCTGGCTGCACCAGGTCACCAGGTTGGCCGCTTCCCACCTATAATCAGACTTGTCTCCACCAGAGATGAGCCCAATAAGGGTGGTGTCGTCCGCAAACTTCAGGAGTTTGACGGACGGATGACTGGAGGTGCAGCTGTTGGTGTACAGGGAGAAGAGCAGAGGAGAAAGGACGCAGCCCTGAGGTGATCCGGTGCTGGTGGACCGGGAGTCAGAGACTTGTGTTCCCAGCTTAACGCACTGCTTCCTGTCAGACAGGAAGTCTGTGATCCACCTGCAGGTGGAATCAGGCACGTTCAGCTGGGAGAGCTTGTCCTGAAGCAGGGCGGGGATGATGGTATTGAAGGCAGAGCTGAAGTCCACAAACAGGATCCTGGCATAGGATGCTGGGGAGTCCAGGTGCTGTAGGGTGAAGTGGAGGGCCATGTTAACTGCATCGTCCACAGACCTGTTGGCTCTGTAGGCAAACTGCAGGGGGTCCAGTAGAGGGTCTGTGATGGATTTAAGGTGTGCCAGCACCAGGCGCTCGAAAGACTTCATTACCACAGAGGTCAGGGCGACGGGTCTGTAGTCATTATGTCCTGTTGGCCTTGGCTTTTTGGGCACAGGGATGATGGTGGAGGACTTGAGACAGGCAGGCACATGGCATGTCTCAAGGGAGGTGTTAAAGATGTAGGTAAACACTGGAGACAGCTGGTCAGCGCAGTGCTTGAGGGTGGCTGGAGAGACAGAGTCCGGCCCAGCTGCTTTGCGGGGATTCTGCCTCTTGAAAATGTTGTTAACTTCACCCTCCTGGATGGAGAGAGTCGTCACTGAAGAGGGGGGTAGGAGGGAGGCCTCCTGGGTGGGAAGGGGTAGTTCAGGACTATCCAATTGTCTTTCAAATCTGCAGTAGAACTCATTCAGGTCGTTGGCCAGGCGGGAGTCGTTAGTGGAGTGGGGGGCTCTGGGCTTGTAGTTGGTAATCTGCCTGAGCCCTCTCCAGACAGAAGCAGGGTCGTTTGCAGAGAATTGGTGTTTTAGTCTCTCCGAGTACAGTCGTTTAGCTTCCCTCACCGCCTTGCTAAACCTGTTCTTCGACTCCTTAAAACTGTCTTTGTCCCCACTCCTAAACGCGGCCTCTTTTGCTGACCTCAACCTTCTGAGTTTAGCTGTAAACCAGGGTTTGTCGTTGTTGTAGCTTACCCTGGTGCGTGTTGGTATACAGCAGTCCTCACAGAAGCTGATGTATGATGTCACAGCCTCTGTGAGCTCATCCAGACTATTTGTAGCAGTCGTGAACATGTCCCAGTCAGTGCAGTCCAAGCACGCCCGCAGATCCTCCATAGCTTCACTGGTCCACTGTTTTGATGTCCTCACAGCAGGCTTACAGCGCTTTAGCTTCTGCCTGTATGCAGGAATCAGGTGGACCATGGCGTGGTCAGAGTGACCCAGTGCTGCTCGGGGGACCGCATGGTATGCTTTGCTGATTGTAGAGTAGCAGTGATCCAAGGTGTTTCCTTCTCTGGTAGGGCATTTGATGAATTGTCTATATTTTGGGACTTCTTGAGTGAGATCGCCTTTGTTAAAGTCGCCTAGCACAATAACCAAGGAATCCGGATTTTCTTGCTCCACACTCAGTATCTGGCTGGCGAGCACACGTTGAGCCTCGTTGACGCTAGCCTGCGGAGGCATGTAGACGCCAACCAGAATGAATGATGCAAACTCTCGTGGCGAGTAAAAAGGTCGGCAGTTAATAAAAAATGTTTCCAGATCAGGAGAACAGTGCTGCAGAATCACTGTCACATCTTCACACCAGCCACTGTTAATGTAAAAACAAATACCACCGCCTTTCGTTTTGCCAGAGAGCACAGGGTCACGATCCGCTCTCAACAGTTTGAAACCTGCTAGCTGTAGCGCAGAGTCTGGGATCAGTTCACTCAGCCATGTCTCCGTAAAGCACAAAACGGAAGATGACTGAAAGTCTTTGTTTTTCCACACCAGTAGCTGAAGTTCATCCAGTTTGTTGCTCAGTGAACGCACGTTGGAGAGAAATATCCCCGGTAGCGCTGTGCGTGCCCCACGCCGACGAAGTCGCACCAGTACACCGGCTCGTTTGCCTCTCCTACGACGCTTCGCTGCTAGGACAAAGCCGAGGGTGGCTTTGACTATAATTCCCACTAATTCTGCCGCTGGAAGCAGAAAAGTGGGAAATAAATCCACAGGGGTTGTAGTCCTGATGTTTAGAAGTACTTCTCTTGTTAGAGAACCCCGGAAATATTGGCAGAACACTGAATTAACAGACAAAACAAGACAAAAAAGTGCGCACCTAACAACCGAGGCAGCCTTCATCGGCGCCATCTTGGATAGAGATGGCGCCGATGAAACTGGCTTGACCAGCTGGTCTTTGAAAGCTGCACAAGTTCAGATGGCTTTAACCCCAGCTGATTTTGAACATCTTTGAATTTGTGATGGTTTACAAGTGAAAAACTGAAACATGAGTACACACTCTGCAGCAGGTCAAAGTGATCCCTAACCCTAAAGCAAGCATGCTTTCCTGGCACAGCTTTAAAGCCAGTGCTGCTCATGGTAGTGTAGTTCAACAATTGCACTCAGCAAATAAGGCAGAAATAAAAGAGAGACAGGAGTACTTCACCCGTATTGTGGCTGTGACACAATTCTTGACCAAGCAAAATATTCCCTTCTGTGGCCATGATGAGGGAGGCTCCAGCCACAACCCAAATTCTTTCAGTGTTGTCATTGCAAGTAAGGACTCTTTCACTGTATTTTCTGCAACATAATGACACAAATGGCCAACTGTTCAGTATTGCCATCTCTGGCTTCATCTGCCATAACTGAAAACATCCCTGCCTCTTTTACCTCCCTGACAATATTTGCTGTAACCTCTTTAGCACAGCACTCAATAGTCTCATTTTGAGATGCAGGGGATAAGTAAGTGCTGTTTGAAGGGGCTGAATAGGATCGCAAATAAGGGTCAAACTGTTTTAGGAGTTTCACACACTCCAGAAAATTCCCCTGGTTATGGGTAGGTGTTTTTTCGTGCTCTCTAAAGAGATCCAGAGCTTTTTTCCAATTTGTTAGGCCAGTGCTAACAAGTGTCATGTTTCATGTTTTTACCAAACAACCTACAAGAAAAACTAAAAGCTGCATCTCTAGATACTGAATATTCCAACCAGAGAAACATTTAAAACCAGTTGGAATTAAAAGACCTCTTTTTCAACCCAAAGTTGTGCTGGGGATATTGTGACAACTTAAAGATCCTGTAAAGCAAATTCCATGATTTGCTTTTCAGTACATTATACACGTGTGAAATTAGTTCCTGAAAGCATGTGCAAAGCGTGAAAACTTTGTTGCACTGAAATGTGGAGTAAGACCGTAGAACAGTTTCTCTTCCGTTTTCAGATCATGGTTTTAATGGGTGGAGCCAAAAAATTACCTATCTACATCATTTCGACCTATCTACGTCAGACCACTGAATTGCTCCTCCTGATGTACTGTTATTGGGTGTGCTCAAGCCTTCGGCGAGAGCACAACCTTTGTTCTCTCACATATATATTTTTGTTTATTTTCGCCCCCCTAAAACTCAGTCAATATTTGGCCTACATAGACAATCTAGGTGTCAAAAGTTTTGTCTTGGTAGCGATTGAGTTGCTTCTATTGGGATTTACGTTCCGTTGCATGGTTTAGGCTCAAGTTAAGGTTTTGTGGCGAAAAGTGAAGCTAACGGTGGCTAATTTGCTAGCCACAGTCACTGACGTTACTAACATCACGAAAACACGCGTGACTACCTGTAGCAGAACATTCGTTTCGCATCTGTTAACTTGGGAGATAGCTAGGCTAACTATAGCTTTACTGCAAGGCAGCTGCAGAAACGCCACAAGCAAAGAGGCCAGGGTGATAACTATTTACTCATTTTACTTTGTGATGTGAAACACAATTGTGAAATGTAATGTACAATATTAGCTGATATTATTAAGGAAGTAGGCCCACATCTACTTTAGGAAACGGTAGTTTACTATTTCACTGAAGCATTAGCATCATGACATTAGCCTCTGTTGCCCGGGCAAGACATACTACAGTGGTCTATGATGCATCTGTTTTCAATCGTTAAAATAAACATTCCTCACAAATACATTTTCATTGTAGGATTTATTATGACATTACATTACAAGTAAACGATTTGTTGGTGAAATTATCATTACCTGTGGTTTCAAACCAGTGTTGCTCACTGCAATGCTGTAGCCTACGCGAGACACACTACAAAAACATCTACACAGCTGTTTAGGAAGTCAAACGGCGACCGAACATGTTCGGCACTCCCCTTACTTAAATCAAAAGTCTTTCAATAGGTGAAACTATCTGACTACTAACCTGAACGTCATTGCCACAGCCTAAACTTTTTCAATCTGTTCATGAAAATAATTAATTTCAGCCTAAACCGTACAACAGAAAGTTACATCGAATTCAATCAACGCAATCACGACCAAGACGAACACAGCAGTAGTCTAGTACTGTACCGTAGTAGTACAATTTACCGGGGCAGCTTCTCCACACAGGGCCAGAGCTGCCAACTCTCACGGTTTCGCCGTGTGACACACGCATTTCTATGGAGATCGATATGTCTCAAAAGTATTCGTAAATGCAAGTACCTTGATCCACAAATGTTTCACGATTTACAAATGTGTTTTGCGATCCACAAAAACAAAATTCCAACTCGTGATTTGTAAGTTGGCATTTACATAAATGTGCTATGATTTGTACACATAGATGTCCATTCGTAAATGTATCGTTTGTAATTTCTTAAAATACTTAACATTACGTGTGTGCATTTCTCATGGTCTGTCATTTGTAAATCTACAATTCGCGTGTAAAGTGTTGAATCTGCATTTGTGGATCGCGCAATACACGCGTGCAATCCTTCTTCCTATGACGTAATTTTGAGACATTCTTTTCGGTCTTTTGAGATCCACACACAAATAGCTTTCTGATCCACAAATACAAGCCCCCCCCCCCTCCCCCCCCTTTCGACAGTGCCATCCCATCCGGTAGGTGGCAGTGTTGTCCTCTGCCTTGATGGTTGTACGCCAGCACGTTCAAGGATTTTGCCGCCGTTCAAGGATTTTGCCAACGTTAGGCGCTATCAGATTCTTAAAGCTATGGCTGGACAAGGATCGCCTCCTGAGGGTGTGCCTTCGACAGTAAGTAAAAATCGTTTGAAAATGCCTTATTCGCCTAACAGCGAGATAGCAAGCCAGCTAGCTAGCTAATAAAATGTGTAACTTTGCTAAGAGAAGTGATTGTAATTGCTCATAAAAACATTACCTTACTACTTTGGTTCTTGTTAATTAGCTAGCTACTGTTAGCTGTACCAAACATTATCAATGGAGCTAACTAACTAGCTTTCGATAGTGACATGATAGGCGGCAGTGTTGTTCGATCGATTTGGCTTAGGCAGTAAAGGGTTAACTTAGAAGTGCTGAAAAGGTGGGTTACGTCGTTTTAAATAGGCATGTTAACGTTTGAGTTAAATTCCAGTTTGCAGCCCTGTTTTTAGAGTTAGATTACACTGAAAAGATAATGATTCCATATCTCTTCGTAACAACATTTTGAATGGGAATTTGTACCATATTTTAAATAACAGAACATGGTGGAGAACATGGCTCAGGCTTTGTTGACTGCCCTGACTAGGGCAGCCAATACTTCTTCAAGCCTTACTCCATCTCTACAACCCCGCATCCTCCCCAACTCTACAACTAACGTTACCAGTCAGACACCCACCACCCCCACCATGACTTCAAGCGTAAACCAGTCATTAAAGAGGTAAGACTGAAGATGGCAAACTTTAGACAATAGGGCCATCCAGTTGAAACAATTACATTTCTGTTATGAATAAAATATCATGAAGACTTATTTTTTACACTTATATACTGTGGATACCTTGAGGAATTCAGAAATGTCTCATTTATTGGGTTATGTTTGGAACTTGATGACAAACTTAAACTCAGAAGATAAAATTACAAAAAATGTCCCAATATACCTGAATTCACCCTAGCTATCTCAGATGGGATCGCGATTCAAATAGTACCATCTGCTAACTGAAAATATACCCCCAAAAACGTAAATAAGCTTGACATTTATTTAGTGGAAAATCGCTCATTCATAAAAAGCTCTCTGGTCGCGATCATTGTCAGTAACAACGCAAAATGCGATATAGCCCTGTGTGGAGAAGCTGCCCCGGTAAATTGCACTACTGTACTAGACTACTGCTGTGTTCGTCTTGGTAGCGATTGCGTTGGTTGAATTCGATTCAACGTTCCGTTTAGACTGAAATCAATTCTTTTCATGCACAGATTGACAAAGTTTAGGCTGTGGCCAGGGGCGCCGCCAGGAATTTCGGGCCCCATGGCAAAAAGTCAAAGTGCTGTGTTCACATCAGGATCATTATAGTGCTACAAAACAGATCAAGTGATCACTACATCAACAGGTGTTGAGGTTTGGAATATGGTCATAACAAACTAACAGTCCCAGTGACATCAAATTGAAAGGTAAGTGAACATGGTACAGTCCAGATAAGAACAATGGACTCCTGGAAACCCAAACTCTTCTGTCAAATAACAGCTCAACACTTTTTGGCCGTTCAGCTATACATCTTGTTTTTTTAGGCTGCCATGCCATTCGAGAGCTATCACTGGCCCTTGCTCAGCCTGACTCACCAAGAGCCCAGCGCCGAGCCTTCTTACTAGCAAAGTCATTGATCAAGTTTTTGAAGTCTAGTTTTCTAGCCAACTGACTTTCAATGGATAACATGGCAAGACTGCAAAGCCTGTCCTGAGACATAGTGGACCGGACATAGTTTTTTATCAGTTTTAGCTTACTGAAAGCTCTCTCTCCACCAGCAACAGTCACAGGCAATGTACAAAATATACGTAAAGCAATGCAGACTTCTCCAAAAATGCTGTGTAGCTGCATGTTGTTAATTGCATTCAGGAGACCAAGGGGGGACAAGTTAGGAGGGAATGTGGAAGCATATACTTTGTTCAGGTGTCTTATTTCATTTTCAAACTCGGACGTGAGATCTCTGGAATACTTCCTGATAAGTGGTTGGCACACAGAAGGGACTTTATCCTCACTAATCTGCCCAACTTTTAAAACAGAAGAGAATTCCTCAACTATTTCTGCAGTGGTGTGGAACCTGGTGTCCAGATCACTTATGATTCTATCCATAGCAGTAAAAAAACACTGTGTTCCGAAACACTGTTGCTGCACTGTCCTGAGCTGTCACCTCTTGAGAGGTCTCATCATGGAATCTTTTCCTTTTCTTTTGACGACTGTGTTCCTTGCTAAACTGAGGTGCAACATCTACTTGTGTTGCAATCAGTGTTGCCTCAGACAGGAGTGACTGCCATCCACCTCTAAGAGCCAGCATCTCTTTTGTTAAGGCACTGATATTGGCTACCTCTGTGTCAAGAGAGATTTTTCCTGACTGGATAACCATATTCCTGTCATCAATGCACTACAGTACTTTGACCCAGACAGTGAGTAGGACGATAGCATTGAATGACATGAAATAGTTCTTCAGACCACTAGCATCTGAACTGGCCTCGCTGGTGAGACTACATGTCGTGAGTATACTGTCAAGGGCCTCAACCTCAATGACAGAAGGAAGGTGTTTTGCTACAGGTTTAACAGCCATGATTCTTGCACTCCAGCGGGTATCTGAGAGGCGATGCAAAGAGCAACCTGTTTTCTCTTTGTAGATGGCCCAGCGTTCTGGGATGGCACTAAAAAGTGTGTAAAGGCGATTGATGCAGCCAAAAAATGTTGCTACTTCTGGGCTTGTCTGTACAGCATGCACACCTACAAGATTTAAGGTGTGGGAGGCACAGGGTGAAAATGTAGCTAGAGGATTTTTCTTTAATATCTGGGCTTGGACTCCCTTGACCCTTCCTGACATGTTTGCCCCGTTATATCCTTGCCCTCTGCAGTCCCCAATGTCTATCCCTTTGTCATCAAGCACATTTTCAATCATTTCTGCTATCTCACTTCCTGTTTTTTTGTTAAAGTCCTTAAATTCTAAGAACCGTTCCATGATCTCCCAGTCATCTGTTTCTTTGTTATACCTCACATATCTGATGAGCACCACAGAAATTTCCATTATGGATATCATCTAGGTCTTTGGTTTTACCCCTGAAAGGTAAATTCCTTGATGCCAAGTGCAGTGTGACATCCAGGATTCTCTGCAAGAGAGCTCTGTTTTTTTCAGTTTCTGTTTGGATCTGCTTTTGCAACTGAGAGTCAATGCCACAAACATCCATTACTGACTGTTGCAAGTTCTTCCATTTCAAATAGCAGTCTCTGTGTGCTGTATTCTTCTCATGAACAGGGAATTTATCATACATCCGACGCCACTTAACATCAGACATTTTATACCCTTTTTGGCTGTTCAGTGCACTAAGAGAAGGTTTTTTTTGTACATGAGAGAAAAGCACACATGGGATGCAATACAGAGCATTAGTAGATGTGCTGTAAGTTACCCAGTCTCTCTTCACCTTTTACCTTCCATTGACTGCCTTACCTACATTTACATTTATGCATTTAGCAGACGCTTTTATCCAAAGCGACTTCCAAGAGAGAGCATTACAAAAGAGCATAGGTCACTGATCATAACAACGAGATAGCATTGCAAGCAGCCAAAACATGAAGTATACATTGTGAAAAACCAAATAAGTGCCAAGGGGAAGAACCATAAGAGCATGCAGTTAAACAAGTTACAATTAAACAACATGAAACTCAAAAAAGTGCAAGAGTGTATCTGTAAAGAAGAAGACAAAAACAACAGTCAACAGTAAAATATTTCACAGCGAGTACAAGAATTTAAAACCGTCACAACTAACCAACAGGAGCAACAAGTCTCTCAATACGAGTCATTGTGATCCTGGAGGAAATTAACATCAGGTCCAGCCAAGCATTCCTAAGTGCCGTTGTACTCCCGGAACAAGTGTGTCTTGAGCCTTTTCTTGAAGGTGGGGAGACAGTCAGTGTCCCTGATGGAGGTGGGGAGTTGATTCCACCATTGGGGGGCCAGACAGGAGAAGAGCTTGTGTTGGGACCAGGCGCTCTTGAGCGGTGGGACCACCAGACGGTTGTCAGAAGAAGACCGTAGGTGGCAGGTGGGGGTGTAAGGCTGCAGGAGAGACTTGATGTAGTCGGGTGCAGTCCCGTTCACCGCTCGGAAGGTCAGTACCAGAGTCTTGAATCTGATACGGGCCGTGATGGGAAGCCAGTGGAGGGAGATGAGGAGCGGGGTAACATGGGAGCGTCTGGGTAGATTGAAGACCAGACGGGCTGCCGCATTCTGAATCCTCTGGAGAGGGCGGGTTGCGCATGCTGGGAGACCGGTGAGCAGCGAGTTGCAGTAGTCCAGCTTTGAGAGGACAAGTGCTTGGACTAGCAGCTGGGTGGAATGCTCAGACAGGTATCTCCTGATCTTCCGGATGTTGTAGAGGGTGAATCTACACGACCGGGAGACCGCAGCAATGTGGGCTGTGAGGGAGAGCTCGTCATCCATGGTCACCCCGAGGTTCCTGGCAGAGGATGAAGGGGTCACCGTCGCCGATCCCAGGGTGATTGAGAGATCGTGGGAGATGGAGGGTTTGGCCGGGATGATGAGGAGTTCTGTTTTGGCGAGGTTCAGCTGGAGGTGGTGCTCGGTCATCCAGGCGGAGATGTCTGTGAGGCAGGCCTCGATCCTAGCTGAGATCCCCGGATCAGTCGGGGGGAACGACAGGTACAGCTGCGTGTCGTCAGCATAGCAGTGGTAGGAGAAGCCATGGGAGGTGATGATTGGTCCAAGCGAGGTGGTGTAGAGGGAGAAGAGGAGCGGTCCAAGGACAGAGCCCTGTGGGACACCAGTGGAGAGCTGGCGGGGGCCTGACACTTTGCCTCCCCAGGAGACCTGGTAGGATCTTCCCGACAGGTAGGATGAGATCCACTGAAGTGCAGTGCCAGTGATGCCCATCTCAGAAAGTCTGGCCAGCAGGATCTGATGGTTAACCGTATCAAATGCTGCAGAAAGGTCCAGCAGAATGATGACGGATGACCTCGACGCCGCTCTGGCAGACTGAAGGGCAGAGGTGACTGACAGGAGGGCAGTTTCAGTGGAGTGACCAGTCTTGAAGCCCGATTGGTTGGGGTCAAGCAGGTTGTTCTGAGAGAGAAAGTTTGACAGTTGGTTAGATACAGCGCGTTCAATTGTTTTAGAAAAGAAGGGTAGTAGTGATACCGGTCTGTAGTTCTGGAGGACGGCAGGGTTAAGGGAGGGTTTTTTGAGTAGAGGGCTAACTCTGGCCTGTTTGAAGGCAGAGGGGAAAGTACCGGAAGTAAGAGAAGAGTTAAGGACATGGAGAAGAAAAGTTATGATGGAGGGAGAGATGGTTTGAAAGAGAGGGGATGGGACTGGATCAAGGGGACAGGAGGTGGGGCGATGAGAGAGAATGAGGTCAGAGATCTCTGCCTCGGACAGGGGAGAGAAAGAGTTTAGACATTTAGTTGGGTCAGTCATAGAGGACGAGTGGGTAGGAAAGGTGGGTTCAGGGAACCGACTGCTAATGTCAGCAACTTTTTTCTCAAAGAAGGAGGAGAAGTCGTCTGCTGTCAGGGTGGAGGGGGAGGGTGGGGGAGGTGGGTTAAGAAGGGTGGAGAAGGTAGAGAAAAGTTTGTGAGGGTTTGAGGCAGAGTTAATTTTGTTAAGGAAGTAGTGGGTTTTAGCATCAGTTATGCAGGCAGAGAAGGATTTGAGGAGGGAGTGATACTTATCGAGGTCCAGACCGTCTTTGGACTTGCGCCATCTCCTCTCAGCTGCCCGAAGGATGGACCGTTCTGCATGAATCACATCCGTGAGCCACGGGCAGGAGGGAGAGGATCGCGCAGGCCTGGTTGACAGGGGACAGAGAGTGTCAAGTGATGCAGTTAGTGTGGATAACAGGGTGTTGGAGGCAGTGTCAGTGGGGTGGCACATAAACTCGTCAATGGGAGGGAGGGAGGATGTTACAATGGAGGAGAAATGGGAGGGGGGTAGGGAGCGGAGGTTGCGGCGGAAAGTTACGAGGGGAGGGAGGAGGAGTTGGAGGGAGAGAGACAGAGAATTGGATGAAGGAGTGATCAGAAATGTGTAGTGGGGTTACAGAGGTTAAATCAGTGATACAGTTACGTGTCAGGATGAGGTCGAGCTGTTTTCCTGCCTTGTGGGTCGCCAGTGTATTCAGCAGCTTCAGGTCGAAGGATGTCAGAAGAGACTTGAAGTCGACGGCCTGCGTTCCTTCGAGGTGGATGTTGAAGTCCCCAAGCAGTATCAGCGGTGTTCCATCATCCGGGAGGACGCTGAGGAGCATGTCCAGCTCTTCAACAAAGTCGGCTAGCGGCCCTGGTGGGCGGTAGAGGACAACTAACAATGCTTTGATAGGATCAGTTAGCATCACATAATGGTGTTCAAATGATTTGGCAGTAACAGAGAGTGGGGTGGATGTGTATTTAATATGTGGGGAAAGAAGCAAACCTGTCCCACCACCTCGCCCAGTTGAGCGGGGTGAGTGAGAGAACGAGTGGTTGACGGAGAGAGCAGCTGGAGTTGCAGTGTTCTCTGGGCGAATCCATGTCTCTGTCAGCGCAAGGGCGTGAAGAGAAGCATGGGATGCAAACGCCGGGATGAAGTCTGCTTTGTTCACAGCAGACTGGCAGTTCCAGAGCCCAATAGAAAGAGAGAGGGCAGGTGAGGAAGATCTGGATAGGTAGCTAAGATTAGAAGTGGACCGTATATACTTTGTGACATATCTACGTCTACGTCTGCGAGTGGTGTAATGAGCGGGAATGCTGAAGACACACATGCTAGCTAGGAATATGTTCTAGGTAGAATAGAATACAAATAGGGTGATACCTATCAGAAGGGGTGGTCCGCCTCGTCGGCCATCCTCGGTGGACTCCCGCAGGTAGACTCCCTGTCTTTGTTCGACCAAGTCTTAATGCACCGAGGCTGCCAGATGAGGCTGCCTCTGCACTGCTAGCCGCCTTAAATATGCTAAAGGCGCAGCTGACAATGGCCCTAATTATGTAAACAAAGCCAGGGTCTCACTCGGCGGCAAGTACCCTGAAACTCGACCTCTAGCTAGCTACCTATTGACCAATTTAGCTGCTATACCCTTACCCTCTATCCTAGAAACAGCGTTTTAGCTCAACACAAATGAATAAAACAAACTCTGGTTACTTACAGTCAAGATGGCAGTCACGAAGTACACTCAGTAAGACACTATTCGCTCTGAATCTGATTACAGAAGTCAGGGCTGATTTAACCAAATTCTACAATGGCCCTAATTATGTAAACAAAGCCAGGGTCTCACTCGGCGGCAAGTACCCTGAAACTCGACCTCTAGCTAGCTACCTATTGACCAATTTAGCTGCTATACCCTTACCCTCTATCCTAGAAACAGCGTTTTAGCTCAACACAAATGAATAAAACAAACTCTGGTTACTTACAGTCAAGATGGCAGTCACGAAGTACACTCAGTAAGACACTATTCGCTCTGAATCTGATTACAGAAGTCAGGGCTGATTTAACCAAATTCTACAATGGCCCTTAATACCACTCACAGATTGGCTACCCACCTTTCTTTGTAAAAAACTGGGTTACAGATCGAACCCCTCTCTTCTGCCTATCCTCTTTTTTTTCTGCTCTTTTCCGAAAACCTGACTTGTACTTGCGACCCGACATTCTAGCGACTAGCGCATGCATCGACTGCAACTAAACACCGTTACCGATAAGTGCGCTAAGGCAGGATCAAACCATTTCATGCAGATACAGGGGGATGGTCGGTCAATATGGATGTTTACTTTTTGGTCAATAGGGATATTTAACCTTTATTGCCAAACACGAGTAAAAACAAAGAGATCATTCATTGTATTATTATATTTTAAATGTATTATATACTCGATGATGGTTTATATAATATAATTTTATATTACTTTTTGCCTATTTTTTGGGGCCCCTGTCAGTCAGGGGCCCTTAGAATCGTCCTAACTTTTCCCCCCTATACGGCGCCCCTGGCTGTGGCAATGAAGTTCAGGTTAGTAGTCAGATAGTTTCACCTATTGAAAGACTTTTGATTCAAGTAAGGGGAGTGCCGAACATGTTCTGTCGCCGTTTGACTTCCTAAACAGCTGTGGAGATGTTTTTGTAGTGTCTCGCGTAGGCTACAGCGTTGCAGTGAGCTACACTGGTTTGAAACCACAGGTAATGATAATTTCACCAACAAATCGTTTACTTGTAATCTAATGTCATAATAAATCCTACAACGAAAATGTATTTGTGAGGAATGTTTATTTTAACGATTGAAAACAGATGCATCATAGACCGCTGTAGTGTTGCCCGGCCAACACAGAGGCTAATGTCATGATGCTAATGCTTCAGTGAAATAGGAGACTATTGTTTCCGAAAGTAGATGTACTTCCTTAATAATATCAGCTTATATTGTACATTACACTTTGTGTAATGAAGCTGCCCCGTACATTACAAAGTGTAATCACAATTACAATTACACAATTGTGTTTTATGTCACAAAGTAAAATGAGTAAATACTTATCACCCTGGCCTCTTTGCTTGTTGCGTTTGTGCAGCTGCCTTTCAGTAAAGATATAGTTAGCTTAGCTATCTCCCAGAAGTTAACGAGCTGCTAAACTAATGTTCTGCTAGAGGTAGTCACGCGTGTTTTCGTGATGTTAGTGACGTTGGTAACATCAGTGACTGTGGCTAGCAAGTTAGCCACCGTTAGCTTCACTTTTCGCCAAAAAAACGTAATTTCAGCCTAAACCGTGCAACGGTATAAATACAAGCAACTCAATCGCTACCAAGATGAAGCTGTTGACACCTATGTTGTCTATGTAGTCCAAATATTGACAGATCCTTAGGGGGGCAAAAATAAATAATACAAATATATATGTGAGAGAACAAAGGTTGTGCCCTTGCCGAAGGCAAAGCACACCCAATAATGGGGTGATACTTAACGTAATGTGCCACTCATTAGGCTACGTCTATTTAACCGATTTTAAAGTAGCTTGCTAGCTTTTTTCCTCTGTGTTTCAGTTAAGTTGATAATTTCATCTTGGTGAATTCTGCAGCAAAAAGGTAAAGAAGGACAGCCTTTAAAGGTCACATGACATGCTGTTTTTGGATGCTTTTATATAGGCCTTAGTGGTCCCCTAATACTGTATCAGAAGTCTCTTTCCCGAAATTCAGTCTTGGTGCAGAATTACAGCCACTACTAGCAGTCCCACAAGGAGCTTTCCTCAGATCGCGCTGTTTTGGTGTCTGTAGCTTTAAATGCTAATGAGGAGCGGAGGGCGGCACCATGCGCTAATGTTTACAATGGATGTATCGCAATGGCTGTAACCCCGTTGCTGTAAGATGCCTCGAATTTGCCCATTCTCATCTGATAACCCTGGTTTGCAGAGGTACACACTCAGTTATTTCAATGAGGGGAAAGGTGGATATCGCGCGCGCCATAACACCAACAGCAGAACGGTTATCCAAATAACAAAGAAGTGTACAACACTCACGTACAGCATGTGTATTCACACACGTACTTGATGCTATCTACCTTTCCATAGCGACAGTAACTCAGCTGTTAGCTGCAGAGCTAATGTTACAGCCACATTCTAAGGGTAGCAAGCTAGGTAACCATATACAGTAAAGCTACAAAATGATATAGCGTTAGTTAACTTACTTGTCTGAGGTTAGTAGTTGGACGAAGGAGAGTTAGTACTGATCCAGAATTTAATTTCAGCAAGGCCAATTTTGTATTAGCTCAAGTTGAGGAAACAGTCGTGGCTGAAGTGTTTGGCGCAGACATACAAAACAAATGCGCCTACAACAGAAGTTGTGTAGGCGCATTTCCAGCGAAAATAAAATTAAGATACTGATTGTTTAGAGGCTCGGATGAAGGAACTACAAAAAGACTTGTGTTGATTTGTACATCCAAGCACTGAGCAACTGTTATGCTTCGTTCGTTTGCTAACCATGATGTCTCTGCAGGAAAAAACGATATTGCACTCGCCCTTGCACGATCGTAGCTCAGTTCCTCATGGGCGGACCAGATTATCTGGGCGGGCACAGCAGAGAGAAGGGCGGTAGCCTGGCTCCTTTCTACGTCACAAGGAGGAGATTTTCAAACCGAGCGTTTGAGCCTTCATTTTCTCAAAGGCGGAGAAGAACACCCAGGGCTTGGTTTACACCTATTGAAAATTCTAGCCACTGGGGGACCAAAGGCAGGCTAGGGGAACTCATATTAATGTTAAATAACCTCCTAAAGTGAAGTTTTCATGTCATGTGACCTTTAAGAGAGAAAGCGATTCCCCAGTGATCTGTCACACCCGAAATTTTTGAATTTGGGTCACAAAAGTATTGAAATTTGAGTGAGAATGCGCCGCCCGCATAGTCTTAGGCGGCAGCCATGTCTTGGTCCCCCGTTACACTGTTTTGACGTTAGCCTCAGTCAGACTCGGGTCACTCACTGGTAGTGAGTGTGTTCACAATGTTGTATTTCACTCCATTCTACACCAAAAACGTCAGGGAGGACTGCTTTTTGTAGATACGAGCCTGCTGAAGATCGCCAGAATCTTGGATTTCTTTAACCAAGCCTGTTTCATTCGTCATTCGTCACAGTTAGCCAGGCTAATGAAAACCATTCAAACAGGTTGACAGTAGTGGGTTTTTTGGAACTACAGCGAGCTACTTGAACCACGTGATGACATGTCAGCGAGACCAAAGCGTGTCGCAACTCTCTTTTTATATGGCTCTGGCAGCACCTAGTGCGGATTCAATTAATGAAATATTGCATGCTACAGTGGTCGAAATGTTGGCTGTAACTGCCAATTCACTTTTTTTTTATCGGCCCTGACTGACTCGATCTAAAGTAGGCTATCGATCAAGGGCGTGGCCACGTGGTGGCCAGGGGGGGCCACGGCCACCATTGGTGAGAATGGCTACCCTGCCGGCCCCCCCCCAACCTCACGGCACAGCAAAAAAAAAACATACAAAAAACCCTCCTGAACAGAAACGGTATAAAGCTAAAATATTATATTGTCATTTGTCACTTACGCTACAAGCCCCATTTTCGCAACTTGTAAGATTATCTCTGGCTAGCGAGCTAGCGCTAGCTAGTTAGCTTAAGTCCATTCCCAGGTGTCACTTAGTCATAGATAACACACTGTCGCTAGTTTACACTTGAAATAGAAATAAAAGCAGTCTATAGTTAATGTTGTGTAAAACCTTTCTTTAAAGATGACACAATGAAAAGGATAAATGCCTCAGGGGGAGACAGGAAAATCCATGTTTTTTTTTGCCAGCACGCGCACCAGAGACCCGCAAGCAGCAACTAGCACGACAGAGAATGTCGCAGAAAGAGAAGTAAGGGAAACAGAAGGAGCTAGTGGAGAAAGCAGAACAGGTGCAGAAAGGGAAGAAGCCAGTGGCAGTGAATGTTCAGGAGACAAGAAAAAAATCAGGGATCTCTAATGGGACAATTAAATAAAGAGTACAACAAAACTATAGAAGAGAACAGGGGTACATCAAAACTCTTGCTGAAGTGGTTCTTCATTGTGCAACCGAGAACATTGCTCTGCGAGGGCATTGTGAAGTCCTGACATACAAAATGAGATGTTGTCATGCTTAGCAGAGATGGTGCGCACATCAATAATAAAAGAAGTCAAGGAAAGTGGTGCTTTTAGCATACTTGTGGATGAAACTAAAGACAACAAAAAAATGGAACAAATGTCTTTTGTTTTGAGATACTATTACAATGGTGAAATCCTTGAAAGTTTTTTGGATTCGGGGTAGCAGAGAAGCTAGATGCGGAGTGCTTGACAAAACAAATAATTCACCTCTTGTCAAGATATGGTCTAGAATATAAGAGTTACCTTGTTGAGCAGTCTTATGACGGGGCCGCAGTCATGAGTGGCAAGTGTAACGGAGTTAGAACCGTGAAACTCCCTCCTCAGGTATGTAACAGGCCACCCGCGTCAACGAATAGCTAACTTTTCTTTGGCGTAGCTGGTAGTGGTCGCGCTTGGCAAGTCAGAGGTTGTGCGTTCGAGCCCAGCGAGTGGCGAACGACACCTTGTTGTGACGGAGCGTGGCTACGTCTGTTACATACCGTCACACAAGCACATCGGTGTGCAGGTCCGAATTATGG
Source organism: Thaleichthys pacificus (assembly GCA_023658055.1). Lineage (NCBI taxonomy): Eukaryota > Metazoa > Chordata > Actinopteri > Osmeriformes > Osmeridae > Thaleichthys > Thaleichthys pacificus. Next base: position 24,539,893 of record CM042868.1, read on the forward strand.
AAGTAGCAAAGCTGGCTTTCTATGTTCACTGTAACGCGCATTGCCTTAATCTGGTGCTTGTGGACACCATGAGAGGGATCCCAGCGGCTGAATGCTTCTTTTCCTTGTTAAAACAGCTGTACATCTACATGTCTGGATCGGCAGTGCATCCCAAATGGTTACAGGTGCAACAGGAGATGTATACAGGTGCACCCAGAGAGTTGCAAGTGTTGAGTGGCACACTGGGGGCCTCCAGATATTATGCCTGCCGTAATTTGTGGGATAGGTTTCCAGCAGTTGTAAAAGTGCTTGAGGAACTGGGTGGTGAGAACAGTGGCGAGAGGTCAGTAGGTGCCAGAGGCATTTTGCCTCAGATTGATTTCCAATTCATTGTATTTCTTGCCATATTTAAGAAACTTCTGGGAGATGCAAAATTACTGTCAGACATACTGTCTTCTTCTCTTGATTTGGCCAAAGCAGTGGATCTTGTGGAGGCACTTATTAGTACTTTTGAATCTTACAGGAGTGAGCAGGTGTTAGGTGAGTTGTGGGACACTGTTTTGGAGCTTGCAAAGCAATGTGATGTCTCTATAGACCAGGGGTGGCTAACCAGTCCAGCATAAAGAGCCCCCAAAAAACGCACCATAGCAAAGAGCCACACATGCACGCCCGCACTACAACAGCGGCTTACAGATCTAATGACATACAAAGCATAACAGTTTTTATACGACTGCACAGGGCCTTAATGCGCCACTGGTTGTCAAAAAATCTCATATTTTTTCGTTCATCATTTACGTTACACTACAGGGCGTTAGTGCACGCCCTGTGAAAGTGCAAGGAGGAAGAAGGAGATGGTCGGGAGAAACAAACGTCAGCTACAAGAGAGCGGAGAGCAAGACCGATTTTGCAAACATGAGTCGGGTGCTGAGAAAAGGAATACGATTTAAAAGAAGCAAGACAAGTCGATTCGAGGATCGCTGGACACATTTGTCAGCACGTCCTGCAGAAATGGTGTGGCTCCGCGCGCGCGCAGGATAATAGCTGTCGGAATTATGGACAGTCCCCGTGCGGGTTGAAAGTGATTCTTGCGCGGGCATCACGTGTATGTCAATAAGCAGGGCCTCGCACCCGCTACGAAATGCGAAAGGGTCCATATATATATATATATACCAGTGGCGATTTCTTTAAGACTGCAAGGGAAGCGCAGCGTCCCCTAAAATTTCAAACAATTAATTGTAAAATATTTACTATTGTGTTAACATTTTAAATGCGGTAGAACACGTTCATATCGAAGACGAGTTCTTTCAGAATCAGCTACATATATATCAATATCTGGAAAAATGTAACCAATTAATTGTTAACTACACAGAACTTGACATAAATGAGAAACTAAGGATATCTCTGGGCGAAGGGCCCACTGCAAGCCTTGCCGCTAGATATGTATCTAAATGTCACAACCTGAGGGACAGTGTATCAACCTTGTATGACTGTTAAAACCTTTCTATATCTTACTGTAACATGCATTTATCTGTTACTTTTCTACAGCCCTCAACTTACTATGTTACTGTTATTTTGCCATATTATTATTGTTAGACTTAACATTGTAAAATGTTATGATATTTCTGTTAAAATGTCCATTCAATATGGACTGCTTTGGCAATACTGCTGAACCCGAACTGTCATGCCAATAAAGCATTCTGAACTGAACTATTAGCATGTCGACTGACTGATTTCCTTCTCATACATTCCCGTAGCGTTACAGTGCATTTCCCTGTTGAAGCTCAGCTTCCATGGACTTCAATGGGGCTGCTTTTAACAGTTTTTTTCAGTGCTGCGAATCTATACGGTCATTGGATGAATGCTGAGATTTTGTCCCGCCTCGGACGCTCAGCGTCTCTGGGGGTGAATGGAGGAGTGGGCTGGCCTGGACGCTGGGCTTCCGCGTGATGATTGGAGGACTACGAAAGACTGCATCTCCTTTTGATTGACAGTAATTTTGTACTACAAAAAGTCACCGAAGCTATTCAAACTCAGTCCCATCGCGAATTTTGCAACTGTAGTTGAAAGACAAACTGCAGCAACCTATTTCTTGGTATTTGCTTGGCGAAATTGCTAACCAATTTTCATCATACATTTCATACAATTATACACTACGTTCCTTGTTTCAGTTTAACCTAATTTCCACATTTCCTCCTTGATTAATATTGTTTTGTTAGGTCGTCCGTTCATTCATTCAGTAGGCTAGGCTAGTGTCGTAGGGGTGAACTAGCCAGTGAACTAAATAAAAACATTTTAGGATGTAGGCCGAAAATGAGCTTCCCCTCATTGACAGACCAGCAGCCGCCACTGATATATACTATATATATATTTTATTCCTTTTATTCCCCCAGCCGCTCAGTAAGAGCCTCACAGGAGCAGGCAAAGAGCCGCATGCCGCTCGCGAGCCGCAGGTTCGTCACCCCTGATGTAGAGCTTTTAATCACACCACATGAAATAACTTTTTAATAAAGCACCACCACATTATTCTAGGTCCGTGTGGCCATTCGTTTTTGTATTGTGCAATCAGTATTGACAAACGCAAAATAGGGCCATAATGTGGTTTCATCAGTTTAGGAACTCAACTAGGATTATAGGGGCCAAAACGAAATAAATACATAAATAATTGAATAAATAATTATATAATACAAATCTTAAACAAATGACTATATATAATTTAATTCCTAATTGACATACAACATGTATAAATTATAAATTAAATGAGACACTAAATATATAAATGTTACATGTATTTGTGTGAATGTAACCAGTGAGAATTGGTGAAACTCACTCCTCAGGTATGTAACAGGCCAGCCGCGTCAATGAATAGCTAGTTTTACTTTGGCATAGCTGGTAGTGGTATTATTTACATTTAGTCATTTAGCATACACTCTTATCCAGTAAAGAATATATTGTGTTTATTAAAGTTATGCATTGTGCTTATTAAAGTTCTGTCTTATGAACTTAGAAGTGTGCTAAAGAATATATTGTGTTTATTTAAGTTATGCATTTTGCTTATTAAAGTTCTGTCTTATGAACTTAGAAGTGTGCTCAGGCTTAAACATTGGGTCTTACACTGAGTGTGGGAAGCAGGCTGTTCTTTGTGTCTTTATCTCTGCATTTTCAGAAACAACCTTGAAACGAGATGGCAACCGAGCAGGTGGGACGCAGAGGCAAGAACAACTCCCTGATGCATGAGAGAACAAGCTCAACCATCTTTTCATTACTGTGTTTTAATTACACTGTGTATTATATGCTGGGGCAGGAACAGATAGCCAGTTGGACTTCGTGAACCAGCCCAAAACTCTGTTGCGGGTAGGGAAACGTAGACAACCCCAGAGCTCTGTACTTGGTGATTTCCAACTGCTGCATTAAAGCTGATATTATCGGACCTCTGTGACTCCAGACCACTCTTTCTAGAACACAGATTTGTGTCATTGAATAAAAGTATTCATGAATGTAAGTTTCTTAGCTGTTTTTGCATATTTTTTTGAAAAGTTACCGAGAAATAAACAGTGTGCTACAGGACTACCAACTTTTCCAGAAACCTTGGCGTGAGATTTGGTAGCAAGCCCCCCCCCCCCCCCCCCCCGGGGCGAGCTATCGCGAGCTTCACCCCCCCCCCCCCCCCCCTAGGCGAGCTTTCGCGAGCTTCACTCCCCCCCCCAGGCGAGTTTACACGGCTGTTTGCGCGTCAATGATGCTTCACTCCGTTAACCTGCGCCTCGTCCGTTACTGTTTACAACATTAGCTTGGCTACTTGTTTGGCGTTGCCTTTTCAGCGTGAGATATACAATGTGTGGCGTGAGAGCGTGAGAAATGGTTGAAATGCGTGTGTCACACGGCGAAACCGTGAGAGTTGGCAGCTCTGGTACTATGTAATTATGCCATGATTGACTAACAAAAAATAGTCTGAATTGGTTAGCGAGGTATCCGTTAGCCAGGTCGCTATCGGTAGCTGAAGATTGTTAACGGGCTTGCTAACGTTAGCTCTGGTATTTATCTGTATTTAATGCAAGATAGTTAAGAAAGTGAGCGGTTGTTTATGATGTGAAATTGTAAATGTGCATTGTAACTGCACACAAAATGTACTATAAAAATAACCTGCTATTTAAAAATATATCAAGGTGTCTTAATTGTCAGTTGGTTGCTGTTAACTGTCATAGCTAGTTCGCCAGTAAGATACAGTAAGTTAGTTAAGAAAGTGAACGTTTGTTTATGTTCTAGAAAATGTGCATTGTAACTGCATACAAAATGTACTGTAAATCTAAAAAAAAACTATTTAAAAATATCAAGGCTAATGTTCGACATCCAACTGTCAGCTGTTACCTGTTAACTGCCAATAGCTAGTTCACCAGCAAGATAGTTAAGAAAGTGAACTGTACACAAAATGTTACACCAAAATCTTGTGTGCCAAAATGTGCAGGTGTACAGCGTTATTTAGTGTATTAGACAGCGATTTATTTCGGTGTGTACAAACCCTCATGGAACGAACTGAACAAATTCGATTTCGCGTCAAGAATTTGTGAGGGTCATACAGTTTTCCATAGACATATACAGAAAGACTGTTAATGGGTACCACCTCCTGTATCAGCTCATTTTGCGTGTCGGTCAACACAATGGGAAAAAAACGGAAAACAAGTTTCAGTTAAAATCCAAACAAGTTATCAGTCCTAATCTAGACACCCACCGCTACTGAAATAAGCTATGTAAGAATGATTGATTAAAGATTTTTCGATCTATAAATGTTTTTAACTGTTTGTCACTTTTTTAATAGCTGGGGCGTTAATAGGTGCCGTTACGATAGTTGTCTTGTGGTGGTTAAAATGTTTTTCATAATATTTTATATCTATGTAGGGTCCTCAACTGATGTATGCAATTTCATCAAGGCCAGAGGGGAGGCAGAGCACCTTTTTACTAGCCATAAGAACAGTGCCATGGAAGGATGGAAGTAAGTACTCCAAAGGCACTCTTCAGCCACAGTAACCAGTTGAAGAAGTAGTGGCATTTACATATCTGATACAATTGGCTGTCTGTTCAGACAGGTGCTCGATTCCGTTGGCCTTGCGGGCATGGTCAGCCCACTTCAGGCCCGCAAGAAATGGGACAACCTCAAGACTAAATAAAAGGTATGACCAGATAGTCACACATGACCTACCATTGGAATATTGCATGCACTGTTGTGGTATTTACTGTAGTATTTATCTGTAGGAGCTGAAGTGCCCACCCACAGGCACAGGGACAGACAATGGGGAGGATACGGCTGCCTCGTGGCCATGGTACTCTGCCATGGATGAGCTGCTTGGCCAGAGGCACTCCACTGAGACGTCCACCTCCAAGGCACAGAAAAAGATGGACCTCCACCTGGTCTTCATCATGCCAAAAGCCCGCTCAATGACCAAACGAGCTCTGGCATGATGCGCGTTAAACCTACAAGTGTTGGAGAAAAAATGAATGACATGTAATTACTCTAATTAATCTCTGTGACATTGCAATTAAAATCACATATTTTAATGTACCAACCTCTGTTGTGCCACTCCCCTGAGTGGATTCTTGTATGGTGTGATGAGGGAAATGGGCCTCATCAGACAGGGGTACCCCCCATCACCCAACAAGAAGGTATCAGGGGGTGGGTACGCGGCAGACTGGAACAGGGGGCTGTGCCTCAGGACCCAGGTGTCGTGGACAGAACCTGGATAACCCACAAACACATCGATGAAGCGCCCTGCATGGTCACACACCGCCTGCAGCTGTATCGATGGAAACAATTTCCTGTTGAAATAATCCTGGCCATGGGGCTCTCCCGGGGATTTGATACGAACATGGCAGCCGTCAATGGCTCCCATGGCCCTGGCAAAAGCCCCATGCCTAGCCAGTCGGGCAAAACCCTCCGATACCTCTCTCTGCCCCTCTGCAGTGGAAGGTAACCTGATCACCCTTGGCATCGCCACGACTACACAGCCACAGACCCTATGGACAACGTTGTGCACCGTGGTCCTGGGCATGTCGAATGCCCTCGACACCACGCGGTACGACGCACCTGTTGATAGAGCAATTCACAGTTTCTGACAATAAATATTTGTTGAGTATATTGAGATTGAAAATGAGCCTCTTGGGCACATTCCAATGCCTGAGGACCCAGGTAAGACGTACCGCTGGCCAGCCAAAACAGAAACACCAGGACCTCTATGGTTGGCCCCCATCCATTCATAATCACGGATAGTATGAAGCTATCGTGAGCGACTACGTGCCAGTTAACGTTAGTCACTCTACTGTACTGTATTTACCTCAGGAAGGTAAGGTCGAAGCTAGCTAGATGCTGTATGTGGTGATTGTGTCTCGACGATAACTACATACTATAGCAGAATCATGTCACACGCGGTGATAATTGACATTTTACTATAATAACGTATTTCGAAAATGATGTTTTAAAAACTTACCTCAAAGGAGTATGCTGCCAGCATCTCCATCCTTGCGCGGTAGGCTCTGCGCTGACCCCTGTCCTGCTCCATTCGACATCTCTCCTCTTCCATCCACTCCTGCAGAAGCTGATGGACAATTGCAATGTTCGCCATTCTCGCCATTTTTCATTTTAAAGTATTTTAAACCTTACAGTTTTAAACTAACTAACTAAAGTTGAACTTCACTTAAAAACGACTTACCTTAATTTAGCTTACCTTAGCTTACCTAAGCTAACTTTAACTTACCTTGCCGTAACTTAAATTACCTTAAGTTTACCTCAAACTAACTTAATGGAATCTAACTTAATTTACATTTTAGCTTAATTTAAGTTTAAATACACTACAGTTTAACTTGACTTAGTGTGACAATAAACTTGTGTGACAATAAACTCTCGAAAACAAATGCTAAGTACGTTGAAGGAAGATGCAATTGACTGCCGTCTGACAGAGCGCGCTAGTGCGAGCACATGAGTACACGCAGCGCGATGACGTACATCCTATCTTAATAGACTGTTCGAAATCAACGGTTTTGGAGATAGTGCTACCTTCCCCCGAAAGGACCTGTCTCGTCAGACACCTGTCCAGTAAGAGATCAAGGATTAAGACAGCTATCTAAGATTTCGAACACAGCCCTAGTGTAGGCATGTAAACTAGTTTAGCTTGCTAACGCAAGAGCATGGGTAATGGGTGATGATTTAGTTTATTGGCAAAGGGGCTAACGCGTTATTTCATGTTCCTGACTGTGTTTCATTCGAATAAATAACCCTTACATGTAAATCTACAATTCACGATGCATGTTTGTCCAGATCTTTGGCAGGTTATTTTTTATCTAGCTAACGGAAGCTGAGTTGAATCACAATATAGTTTGGTTGCTAAGCTATGACGTTCTACCCACCTAAGTCGATCCAGTTTGCTTCGACAACAGAAGTGGAAACAACTAACGTAATCATTTCAAATGATATCTAGTCAATCTGTTGAAAACAGTGTTGTGTAGACACAATAGATTTATTTATTTTGTTTTTATTTCAAGTCTCCACCTTCGTTGTTTCAGTGAGTGTTGGCCGTGTTGCGTCTTTGCTCCACAGCTTCACTCGTTGTAAACCAACCAATCAGCGCGCAGCTCATCTATATATTCATGAGCATACCATAAAAGGAGAAAACCTAGCGTTTTTTCCCGGGAAAATTTCAGAGGATGTATCAGGGGGCATAGAACAGCACCCAGGCCATTTTCAGCCCAACCAATGTTACATACCCTCGGAGACCTGAAGGAACAGTGTGAAATACCCCCCAAAAACAGTCAATCACCCCTTTAACGCCGTTATTAACGCGTTTAACTGACAGCACTAGTATTTAATCAATTTCTGGATCTTGTCACTGTTCCGGATGGAAAAGCTGACACCATTGTGTCAGATGTTAAAAAAGTGCTATTAGACAAAGGTATACCAACAGAGAGGCCCCACCTCGCCTGCCTGTCTAAAGTCTTCCAAAAAGCACATGTACATTTTTTACATATCAAAGAGCAGGTATGATAAATGTGCACAATCTAATTCAAATCTGTTTGATGTGATGCATTGACATTATTGTTTGCATGTACTAAATGGCAGGAAATCTTTTTTTAAATTTAGGTTAAAAACAATGTGACAATCCAGACTCTTAAAAAGATCAAAGAGGCTGGACAAACTCCACTCCCTGGATCCTTCTTGTCTCGCCTCCATGAGGACCTTGATGATCCCCAAGGACTTGGAGCCTACAACATACAGCACGAGGAGGAGAGGGATAGGAAAGGGCGAGAGGTCCAAGATGAGTCAAGGGTGGGGCAATGGGCCAGATTCCAGCAAGAGGTAAATGATCATTTGCTTAGTTCATGAGAAGTACAGCACTGTTGTTAGGTGAGCTTCACTGTCTTCACATAGATGTGACAAGATAAAAAATTGATTAGTGCAGGCCTAAATGGCACGTTTTAAAACTTTTTAAAAGATAATAGTAGTCCTGAACGTACTCTCTAGTTTGGCCCTTGATGCCTATTATCAAAACTGAGTGTAGGCTCTTCCTAAAAAGATGCTGATCTTGTCATTGTAGGTCATTCACCCTTACATAAAACAGAGTCAGGTGGCTGAGCGGTTAGGGAATCGGCCTAGTAATCAGAAGGTTGCCGGATCGATTCCCGGCCGATCCCCGGCCGTGCCAAATGACGTTGTGTCCTTGGGCAAGGCACTTCACCCTACTTGCTTTGGGGGGAATGTCCCTGTACTTACTGTAAGTCGCTCTGGATAAGAGCGTCTGCTAAATGACTAAATGTATACCTGACCGTATCGTAACTCATTGAACCCTGCTCTCTGAAACAAGTAAGGCCCTTATGTGGACTGGGGTGAGCACCACAGCATGACCTCTTGGCTTGGAAGGAGAAAAACCTCTTTCTCACAGAAATTCTGCATATCAGTAATATGAAGTAATTATGTAATTAATTTACAACAGATGTCAGCAGCAGCATCAATGGAAAATGTATTAGAGAGAGACATGTCATTTCAGGTAAACCCAAATTAATGTTGTGTTATCATTAACTGTTATTGTCTTACTTAGTTAATTTAATGAAATGAAAATTGAAGAAATTGTTTATATTCTTCTTATAGCTGGAGACGTTGGACCCACTAGAGTGGCAGAATGCAGGAACGCCTGATGTGAGATATTTACGTGGTGTATGGATATGTTATAATGAACAACAGAATGCAGGCACTCTGGATTGTTTTAAGTTTAAGAACATCTTTATAATTGTAATCGATTGGAGGGTTATATATGATAAATTCTGTAAACTTAAAGTACCTTGGCTTGTTTGCATTTTCATAGATTTTGGTATATTTATGTACAGTTTGTATCAACAAAACCTTTTTTGTAGGTGTTTTACAAAATTTCAACAAGCTCAGCAGTGGATGCCTCACAAATTGTAGACAGGTACTTGCTGTTATTGATAAGAATTTACATTATGTATTTGTAAATGTATTTATTTGTGCCTGAATTTAAATCACCTCCTTATTTTGTGAGCTCCTCGGCACTGCTTACTAGTCAGCATAAAACACATGGCATTGGGTCTCATATTATACTACACTATAATACTTTGCTTGTATTACACTGGTGTAAGTGTGGGTTAGAATGCCCCAGGTTTATTATAATTGTGTATTATAGTGAGTGAAGGTTAATTTGAATTATTTTACACATTTGTAGAAATGACTTCATGCTGGCTGAAAACGATGACGATAATGACAGCAGTGATCATGACAGCAGTGGTCATGACACGAATGACGAAAATAATTTCACCACAGTAAGTCTGCTTCATGCTATAGTAGGTCGGTCTTTTCATGAATAATAATCCTAAACCCCTCGGTGTAGCGGTCTAAGTCACTTGCTAAAACTGTTGTAGCACACGGTGCCCAAGCTTTTTTTTTAATCATAGTCACAGAGAAACTTTGATCAATCCTGGAGAAATTGTCAGGGTGTTGGACGTGGTTACCATGCACCTCCTAGCATGAAGCTGCGGGAGTTATATACTCTACAAAAGGTTCTGTCGTTGGTCTGCAAAGTTACAGCCAAATCATTATCTTAACTGCTGAACTTGTGTGAATGAATAGAGCCTAAATCTTTTTTTTTAATTGTGGGACTGTCCCTTCAACTCTTAGCTGTGATATTAGTATACAGGTGTGCTGGACCCCAAACATATTTTTAGCAAGGAAAGAATATTTAGGAAATGTTTCAAAAAGTCAGCCATCAACTCTGTTTTTAATGAATCATTTTATTTTCCCATATTTCCTCAAGGATGAAGATCTTAATCTTGCCACAGTCCTCAAATGTTTCCAGAAACAACACTTCTGCCAAGATGAAGAGGAAAGCCAAAGCAGCTCTTCCGGCTCTGGCAATGAACTCCATGTTATTGTCCATTGGAGGAAAGTCCTATACAGTGCTTTTAAAGCAATGTCATCACCATCATTCTGCTGGAAGAAATCTCCAAAGGTGGAATTTGTTGGGGAGGAAGGAGCAGATTACGGGGGGCCACAGAGAGAGTTTTTCCAGTGGGTGATAAGAAAATGCAATGATATTAAGAATTATATTATATTTTTATCCCATATTTCCCTCCCAACTTGGTCATGTCCATCTCACTACTGACCTTGACTTGGCAACTCTAAAATTAAATAGTCTGAAGGCCAGAGAATCGTTTTTTTTGTAATAACTCATTATTGATGCTTTGTGAAATTGTATTTTCTCTATCAAAGACTCTTGATGCAGGATGTGCAACAGTCCGGTGTGTTTGAGGGTCCATCTAAGGAGCTACTGTTCACCTACCATCAGGGCCAGGAAAAAAAGTACCTAAAGGTTGGACAATGCGTTGGCTGGTCGATCGTCCATGGGGGACCGGGATTAAGAGCCCTCGACAAAACACTGTTCGCTTGCATGTGTCGCCACAACCCATCCTTTAGAGATTTCCGTTGGCAAAATCTTGATGAAGATGTACAGAGTAAAATCAAGAAGGTATGAGCAAGCAGTATAACATTTGATTGACACTGAACTAACACAGTAGTGTAAAACTAAGAGGTTGATCTGCGTCTACTAGTTGAGAATTGCATTAAAAACTTTTGTACATTTGTCATTGTCAGATTCTCAACTGCAAAGATGAAAATGAGTCAAAGAGAGAGGAGATCCCCAACACAATTGCATACATATGCAAACATTATGTGTTCATGAGGTAGTGACACATCATAATGACACATAAATATTTATTAGTTGATGACAATGTGGAAGAAATTGCGATTTCAGGTGTGCTTACATTATTCACTAATCAATAGAACTAGTCATTGGATACTAGTTAGTATGTTCTCATGCAAGCTTGCTATTAATAAGAGTAGATTGTGTCCATGTGTCAGGGTTAATAGATGTTTGGGATCAGGAGAAAGTACTGGGTAAACGTCCTTTGTCATGACTACAAGGAGAGCGCCAACTATGACCTCTCTAGTCTGAGTGGTCATGTGTTGGGAGCTGTGAATCTCTTCCTCTGAGACTGTTGTAACGTCATTACTGCCTGACTGTCACTATCTATGTTTACATTCCTGTGCCCTATAAAAGATGGTCCTCCAGCCTTCAGAGCTGAGAGAGACATGATTGAGACCTAAGCCTGGTGTTGTGTTGTCATTTATTGTCAGAGGTCTGGTTTTCTCTCCCAATCTGCAGATTGATAAATACTTATTAAATCCAGAACTCAACTGAACTTAGTCACTCCGTTTATGAAGAGACGGACAAAACACTTTCTTCATCAACAACACTTTGAAGCTGACTTTACAAACATGTATGCAATCATCTCTGGAGGTTTAGAAATAATACTGTACTGTAACTATGTCTGATATTGCCCATGTTAAGTAATTACATCTATTTACAGAGTTGCAAACATCATCGAACAATTCACTGATGGATTGAACTCATGGGGCAATTTGTGGGATGTGGTGAAAGCCAACTATGCTGCCTTCCTGCCAGTCTTCACCGACATGTCCGTCCCTCTCACTCACCAATCCCTCAAGTCACTCTTCAGTGTCAACTACAGTACCAGGGGCACCAACCGACGAGAGCAGGAAGAGGACACCATCTTCAGCTGGGAGATGTTTCTCAAGATGGTAGAAGGTAAGATTATTTGCTGTTGTCTTGAAACACATTGACAGTGTCAATAGAGTTGTGGATTACCCTAAATTAAATGCTAAATATAGCCTAGTAAATGTATACAAATGTTAACAACCGGTTCAGATGGTTAGGGTTAGATTTCTGGTCCTTTCTCAACAGACAGTCAAGCAGATGTTACTTTTGAGGACATCCTCATATTCATCACCTCAGCAGACACGATTCCTCCACTTGGATTCCAGGAACAGGCAACCATTGACTTTTATGACCAGGAACAAGGCAGGTCCCGAATGCCATATGCATCCACTTGTGCACTGACCTTCTACCTTCCCAGAGGCCTGGATAGCGAATATAGAATGAAGGAAATTGTCACTTCAGCCATAAAAAACAGCCTAGGTTTTGGAAAACCTTAAGTTACTGACAAATGAAATGTAGTAGCCTTGCTTTGATAATGTTCAGTTACTTTTCTTATCACATCACTTTGATAATTGCACTTTTGTCTCCCCTGTTCATAAAATTCAGTTCTAAAACTGGTACTTTAGGAAACATTTTATCTGGCCTTTCTGGTTTTTATCTCAGTGTAGCATGTAATTTGGCTGCTGATTTCAGACCCTTCACACATTCAATTGTTTTTCTTAACTTTGGGTTTTATGTAATCCGTTAATGTTTGATCTTTTAATGGTATTTTCACAGACTACATTGTGTACAGCAGGTGTACAGAGTTTATGGCATATTGATTAGACTGTAGGCTATAAAAACAAGTTCACAAAATGATGTTTTAGGTTTGTTGAAAAGAAAGCATTGAATACTTGAATAAACACTGTGCAACTTAAGTTATTGGTTTATTTGATTGCAAAATACACCCATCATTGTAGGTACATGTAGGATTACAGTTGCCACATTACAGTGCACTAGGTTCTCATTTACAGACAAAACACATGGTACATCATACAAAGTATTACTGCTGCTTCCCATTTCATTAATCACACTTGGTATAAAGTATTCAAACATGTTGCACTCCAGGATCCCTCAGTGTGCCCGCAAACCTTTGCCACGCTGCTACTGTACACATATGCTATAGGCTACAACACTTGTCTTCCTGTGTACCTTACTGCAAGAAACTGGACGACTCACATACACTCACTGTCCAACGCCAAATTCACTCAAAACTCTACAGCAGCTTTGATACCTCAGTTTTAGATCTGTGATCCCCGTCAAGGCATCCTGAAGAGCCTGCTCTTGTTCAGGCGTCAGAGCAACCGGAGGTGGTTCTATGATGACAGCCCGGTCTAGGTCATCATTATCAGCTTCAGCTTGCAACCGAGGTAGCTGAATATCATATCTTCCCAACATTGTTTCCAAGCTTTCCTCTGTGTACGGATCCTCCCCAAAGACTCTCTGCACAGCTGTGGCATTTTGGTGAATGTTTCCAAGCATGCCGTCCATCCAGATTTGATTGGGTGTGCAGTTGTGCTCTGTGCGTACACTGTGACTGTTCCATGCAACTCTGAAACAATCCAATCTATTTTGGATTTCAGGCAGGTATGTCTTGTGCAGTGAAAACCTATGGATGTGGTCATTTGGATCCAAAATCAAGTCTTCTTCAAAAGAGTAAAAGAGATTGTAGAAACTGTGGATGACCTGGATGAACACATCTCTCCAAAGACGTTCAATCCGCTGGTTATGAACCGATCTGCCAGTGATGTGGCTACCACGACCCTGTCCATTTAACAAAGTCATTAGCAGTGCAACCAAAGTGTTTTCACCTCCACAATCTGACCTCACTCTTGATGGGACTCCATATTGACAAGTGGCTCTGACAAAATGTGAAAGCACAGTTGTAGCAGTGTTGTTTGTACTGCATCTCAGGAACGTGATCACACGAGAACGACCATCAATTCCAGCGTGGGTCACAAATCCCCATCTAGAAGTGTAAGGAAAAATTTATTAAATTGTACATTCATCTTAATTTTATATAAATGTACCTATAAATTAAAGACAGATGTGTACATGTGGGCTTAATTTATGGACTGCTATTTAAATGTTCCTGTGGTTATACTACCATCATTCTAAATCAAGTTTCTCACATTCACAAGAACATGTTATGTGGTCACTAACACATTGACACTAAAATAACTGAGAATACGCACTTGAAATGTTAAACTAAATAGCGTTAACTAATCAATTGTGATTACCGTATAAGACGCATGTGGCCATCTATGTGCCATAAACTGTTTGGAAATGGCACATGATAACTGCGTCTTGCAACAACGTTGCTCCACCTCTGGGCTGCTGCAGCTGGGTCCACCCTGGTCAGCATCTCACGAACCCTTCTTCGTTGAACCGTTATCCCCTCAGCCCGAAGGTATCCCTGCATCATCTGCATTTGAGAAATCTAATTTATTAAACAGGCAAAATCATACCGTCAAGACTCATCTGGGTTCTTTGGTGGAGTTGAAGGCTCAGTTGTGCGATTGCCAATTGTGGCCTGGTCCCATGGAGCCTTCAACCTGGCCAAGCTTAAGACAATGTGGCCAAGCTTGTCCTAAATTCTGTTTGCTCAGATGTACTTTCTGGTTAAGGAAATTAGTGTAAAAAAGCAGTCTGGCTATTTGGACAGGTCTTAGACTAGAGGATGTCTGACGCAAACTTTGCCGAAGCTGTAAGACTGTAGCAGTGACAAATTCATATAGAATAGGACACTGGAAAAGGTGGTAAAAACAAGCTCTTAGGGTAAGACAATATTAAATGGTGTAGTCATCAAATAGGTTTGATATTATTTCTAAATGTTTTATGTAATGAATGTTGTCAGGAATTATAAAAGGCATAATAATAATTACCGTTGAGCCTGATTGTGGATACTGTTGGTGTAGTCTGCTTATGTGTTGCTCAAGCTCATCATCGCCAATAGTTGTGAATCGATGACGCAAAGAAATACCCAACAACGTGGATTTTTTGTACAGATAGGAGGATGAACAACCCAAGATCCTGGCCATAGCTTTGATGGTGAAACCCTGTCTTTGGAGCACTTGTATCTGAGCTCTGGTGACATGAATAGATGCTCTCCCTCTTTGGCCTAAAACACACAACATGTTTTACTTCACAGAAAAAAACATATTTTAGAAATATACCGTAATTACACTTATGTATCAAAATAACGGTTAAACTGAATCTATCTAGCTAGCCTACTGCTAGCCATATAATGGTCCTAGAAAATTCATGAGGCTTAGGAAGTGCTGCAAAACTTGCATTATTTTAACTATTCCTTACAAAATACAGCAGTTATTAGACTACTACTATCTGCAACAAATAGCTACATAACATTTATTTTTAACACTTGAACACATACCTGTTCGACTGCGTGGAGCTTGGTAAGACAAGCTAGCTGGTTCATGTGCATCGATGCATGACTTCAACTCATTCAAACTTTCTATAAACTCACGAAACGTTTCAGATCTTAAATGGTGTTCTACTCGATACAAGTTTGTAATTACTAAAGCAATTATTTGCAATTAACTGTGTCCTGCGGATCCTTGGTTCAATGCTCTTTCAATTGTTAAAATTCTCCTTCGGACTTGATTGAGTACACGCGCAGCCATGTTAACTAGCAATACCTGAGAACAGAACATGCAAATATAATCCCGCCCCCATTAAGGTCATTAGCATACATTGTTGATATCCAAAATGCAATTCTGGATATCAATAATTCGAATTGTTGATCTCCAGAATTAAATTCTGGATATCAAGAATTCGAATTGTTGATATCCAAAATGCAATTGTTGATATCCAAAATTCGAATTCTTGATATCCAAAATGCAATTGTTGATATCCAAAATGCAATTGTTGATATCCAAAATTCGAATTTTGGATATCAAGAATTCATTGGTTAAATGATAAAACGGCTTGCCATACAGAAGCATATATCGGCCTTAAGGCGAACGCTAGCGATTGGTCATGGCAGATCCAGAGTGGCTCTGGGCAGATCCAATAGTTTTAAACTTCAACAGAGTACCCGCCTTCAAGGAAGCTTGTCAATGGATCGAGCCCAGACTCTATATACAAATGCAATGTACTAGAGTCTGGTTAGGACCAGGCTAGGCAAACAATGCCAGCCGTCCAAATATACACGTATTTTACACTTCATCAAGCTCAAGTAAAGTTAAACACAAAAATATACTAATTATGGTATTTTTGCCATAAAACACATCTTTATGTAATCGGTTTGACATAGTTTGTTGTGTATCGAGGTGACCAACTGCAGTGGTCGTAGTGAGTTAAAGTTAGCTAAATAGTTGGCTTGTTGTGTTAGACACAACTAAACTCAAAATGCATTTGGAATTAAATGATTTGGAAATCCCTTTACACCGATATTCAACTGAATGTAAAACAAAGACAATGTGTGAGGCTTGTGTTAAGACTGATTGGTTTTTCATACTCATTTGATCCTTCGTTTGTATTTACGTTTTTCACAGTATCCCAACTTTTTTGGAATTGAGGTTGTAATAAGTAAAGATTAAAGGAAAAGTTGACTTTCCGTTTGAATAGTTAGCTGTTGTTTAAGAGAGAGGGGTTAGCTAGTTTACAGTAATGATATCACATAGTCATCACATATAGCTAAACCTTGCGGTTTTTAGGGGCAGAAATATGGCAGCGGGTGCTGTAACGTTATATGGATCGCAAGTGGCCAACACTTGCAGTTTGTGTCCATATCTTGCCTTTTCTTTAGCTAAGAGGTGATCCAAAAAAAACGTGGGAAGGTAAATTTGCCGGCTTTTGCTGAGTCTCAACGGTGTGAGCCGCTAGCAGCTTTCTGCCCTCCAGGTCACCGCGGATGTCACGTGACTGAAAACTATGAATAGGTCTATGCAGTCAAACCTCGAATGATCAAACTCCACCACAGCAGATGGTGCCAGGATTTGTCGGTTCGAAGAAGCCAGTGAACTGATCACCGGAACAACTTGAGTTGTTTACATCCGGCTAGGACGAACGAGCTTGAAGGAGAAAGCTATCTTCTTTCGTAAACTATCCGAGTTTTTCACAACCACAATGTCTCAACTAGAGGTGTTCAGGGATTTTATCACTGAGCGATTAACAATGGCAGCTTTCGAGATATTTAGGGCAGCTGAAAAATCGTTTGCCGATTTCGAAGGGGAGATTTCTCGTTCAAAGGAGGAGAGCGCGCGACTGCAACGGTTGTTGGACATTGTTACTCAACCTGAAACCAAGCTTCACCGAAGAGGTTCGATATAATAACTACAGTTGATTATAATCTGCTGTGTTTATATTCATTCATTCATCTTATTTGATGTAGTACGGTCAGACCCAGATATCGTGACAACATTGAGGTTGTAGATCAAAGCAGAATGTAGTGAGACCCGTTTCTATATAGTGAATGGACGAACGGAGTGATTTAGTATCTGCTAGTATACGGTGTTATCCCCCAACTGGGTTCCGTAAACATGCCAGCTGATTCAGATTATTCTGTGCGTTCACCTAACATCATCAGGTGCACTCTGCTTCTGTCACCAGATTCGTCACAAATCCACAAACATATTACTGGCGATTTTCAAGTCGCATCCATCTGCTGCGGCGAACATGAAAGTATAAGTGAGCACTACATTACAGCCATTCACGAAAAAATAAATGTATGCTAATAAAATAAAACATTTGCAAGCTCGCATAAAGTGGAATTTAGATCCCACTAGAGCAGAAAACATAAGTTGTATCATAAATAAGCTAATCAAGCTCATAAATCAGAATTATTTTCAATCACGTATTTATTTACTACCTCGGCATTTAGGCAACATTTTGTTTTGGGTTGATCTGAAAAAACTGGTTACCCTGGTTCAATCCCTGGTTTAA
Source organism: Thaleichthys pacificus (assembly GCA_023658055.1). Classification (NCBI taxonomy): domain Eukaryota; kingdom Metazoa; phylum Chordata; class Actinopteri; order Osmeriformes; family Osmeridae; genus Thaleichthys; species Thaleichthys pacificus. The sequence goes on from CM042868.1 coordinate 24,557,883, forward strand.
GCAAGAATTGAATGGTGAATTGGCTTTGACATAATTACACCAGAGATGTATAAAAAATCTATGTCTTTAAGGTTATAATGAAACTGGGAGTCAGATGGCTGAGCGGTGTGGGAGTTGGGCTAGTAATCTGAAGGTTGCCAGTTCGATTCCCGGCCGTGCCAAATGACGTTGTGTCCTTGGGCAAGGCACTTCACCCTACTTGCTTTGGGGGGAATGTCCCTGTACTTACTGTAAGTTGCTCTGGATAAGAGTGTCTGCTAAATGACTAAATGTAAATGTAAACTAGTAGGCCTCATATGAACACATGCATAGGCTGCAGTCAAGCACAACATAGCTACTAATAATCCTAACCCTAATATGCAAGCGACATGTGAAGTGTGTACACAGAATGTGAGGATCATAAGTGTACAAACAGTATTTCAGTTGTCTGAGTCAAGGAATTGTCTGTAGCCTATTTACTAGTCACAGGGCAAAGTAACCACATCTCAGCACCCAGGCATGGTGAACCATAATAACAGTACAGTGGTATGCTAAAGTTTGTAGACCCCTGGTCAGAATTTCTGTTACTGTGAATAAGCGAGTAAAAGATGACCTGGTTTCCAAAAGGCATAAAGTTGAAGATCATGACACATTTCTTTAATATTTTAAACAAGGACACTTTTTCATTTCCATATTTTAAAGGTTTAAGATAACAGAAAAGGAAAAGGGCATGCAGCTTAAGTTTGTGTACCCTGCATGTTCAGTACTTAGTAAAACCATGTTCAGTCAAAAGGGTAAACAAGAGACTTCTCCACAGCAAACACAGGTTCCAATCACAGTGCAGATGAGTGTACATGATGCTTGTGGCCTGCAGACACTGATTGAGTGCAGTGGTTTCACTGTATACAGGAGTGAAACCAAAGGAGGTCTGCCATCAGTCCTGGCTAGTGAAGTGGATCTAAAGCTGAATTAACCTACTTAGTTGAATCTATGGATAATGACAAACGTCACTCATGAGCTTCTCAAAAGGCTAGATAAAATGTTCATATATGTGTTATCCCTAACCTAATAAAGTCACAAGATCAGAACTACCAGTTGTATAATTGATTATGAAGTCTTAACATCTTTGTATCAGGGTGTGTTGGAGTGTTCCCTATTTGGGTGATCTCAAAGACCCCATGCTGAGATCTGTCTCTACATACTTTAGTTTTAATTGGTCTCTTAATCTCTCAATCTATGTTGCAGACTAATGAAGCAAGCCACATATAACTGTTGTCTTGCCTCTTCTTCCCCACAGATGTGCAGCAGCTCCCTCTCCCAGAGCCCCCACAGATTATAGAGGAACAGGAGCTGTGGACCAGTCAGGAGAAACAGCAGCTCCAAGGACTGCAGTCTGAAACTACACACTCCATGTTCACTTCTCCCAGTGTCAAACATGACTGGGATCAGGAAGGCTTTTCTGAATGTTCACATCTTGACCAAACTGTTAAAGTGGAGAACAGAGAAGGAGACTCTCTACCCAGCAACACAACTGAGGAGCAAATCAAAACAGAGCCTCATGTACTAGACTATGCAGCACCAGAACTGGACAGTGACTCTCAGCCCCTCTCTGTTGAAGCTCCAGACTGTCCTACAGCTCAGAGTTTGGAGGAGGAAGAACATGAAGGAGTGCTGCTTTTTCTGAACAGAACACAAGACAGTGAGGCTCTGCCAAGAGAACATATGCCACAGAGTCGTCACACAGGAAAAACAAAACATCAGTGTCAACAATGTAACAAAACTTTTAGTAGAAAAGGTGCTTTGGTTTTTCATATAAGGACACACACAGTAAAGAAATCTTATCAATGTCAACAATGTAACAAACGGTTTTCTCAAAGTGGTTCTCTGTTGAAACACATAAGGACACACACAGGAGAGAAACCTTATCAATGTCAGGAATGTAACAAACTATTTGCTCGAAGTGATACTCTAGTTGGACACATGAAGACACACACAGGAGAGAAACCATTTCAGTGTCAACAATGTGACAAACGGTTTAGTAAGAAGGGTAATCTGGTTGTGCACATGAGGACACACACGGGAGAGAAACCTTATCAATGTCAGGAATGTAGCAAACCCTTTCCTCAAAGTGGGTCTCTGTATAAACACATGAGGACACACAGGAGAGAAACTGTATCTATGTCAACAATGTAACATATTTTTCTTGGAGGCAGAGGCCTATAAGAAGCAAGTACAAATATACCTAGGATATCTTTTAGTTACCTGGCTTCACTAAGCCTAACCAGAGTTTTTCATGGCTCAGAATGAGCCTTAGAGTGACTGTGCATGACAGTAAGCATGATCCATCTGCGAACAATAAAGGCAAGGATTCACCTTACAACATCAAAATCTATGCATTTTCTTATTTCTGACCATTTGATTAACAAAAATGTGTACTTTCTTGAATAAACAAAATCCCATTAATACAACTGGTTTAAAAAGTATTTTATTACATTGGAAAGGAGGAGAGGAGTGAGTTTGAGGTTGATGGATGTCTTTGTCCATGATGCTGCTGTGCTCAACTCCATGGCGATGAAGGATATAAGGTGAGCATCATCACACTGCTTATCAAACACACCTCAAACCATGTGCTGTGTTGTAGTGTTTTTGTTTGCTAGAGTGTTATGCTCCATCCAACATAACCCAAAGACAATTCCATACAGCTCCATCCTGTTATGTTGGACCAACTGGCTACTGGTTGGTGGACCCAAATGCACGACTCCACTGAAGGTATGGTTGACTGGTTTATTGAAACTGAAGTGAAGGAGAACGAAGGAGATCCGGTGGGGCAGGCAGGTAGGCTGATGAACCGGAGGATGTGGTCTGTAGCAGGCAGAGAGAAAACAGGATATTAGGATGGGCTAGATATATTACCATAGACTAGGAGCCGATACTAACATCTGGATGACGCGTTGAACTGGCGATGAGTGACTGGTAAACCGGGGTTGAAATATTGTGGTGCTGATGAGGGGATGGGTTGCAGGTGTGTCAATTACACAGGCGGAATGGAGTATGGCATGAAACCTGGAGCCGGCACATGGGGAAAACAGAAACCCCTGTCCCCTGGCCCGGATCAGGCCGGGGACATAACACATCCAACATAACACAAAGACAATTCCATACAGCTCCATCTTGCATTCTAGAATGGAACCGAAGAATCCAGCAGACACCAGCACTACCCAACTGATGGCCCTGAACTGTCCTGAACATCATTCAACCCACCATCTTAGTACACAGTTCTGAAAGTCATTGGTCCATCCACAACCACAATACAAACATGCAGATGTCCCATGTCTCTTCTGTCATTGGCTCACTCCTTAAAATAATACAATCTTCAGTACAATCAGAGTTGAAACAATAGTCCTTCAGATCAACTGTCCCAAAACTTCTTCCCAGGTAATAAAACACCCAAACTAGAAGTCTCTCCAAGTCAGGCAGTCATAAAACTCCACAAGGCATCTACCCTCAAATGGTCAGCTGTCCCTTTTGGAAGGGTCGGCTAGCTCAAAAGTAATTAAAACAATATACCACAAACAAATCATCAAAATCAAATCACATTTATTTGTTTAGTGCGTTTTACAAGCAATGTCACAGAGGGCTTCACTAACGCCCATAGAACTGCCCCTCAACCAACCTCAACCCTCAAGGAACACAAGGAAACACTCAAAAAATAATTCGAGAAAAAATGGAAGAAACCTTTGGAGGAGAAATTCAGTGAGTTTCAGCACCCTTTACACCTGTATGTAGGTTTTTAACCTAGCTTTGAATGTCGAAATAGTGTCAGCCTCCTTAATTGAAACAGGGAGTTTGTTACAGAGAAGAGGTGCTCTATATGAGAACCCCCCCAAACCACAAACCTCTGTTATATCGAAATTGGCTGTCGGCCATGGAAATTGGCTGTCGGCCATGTTCTTATCTCAGAGACACATGTTTCTAGAGCGTGTGGTAGTTCTCCAGGCTTTAGGGACATGGATAGCTGGGTGTCATCTGCATAGCAGTGAAAATGTACTCCGGAGCTTCTAATTATGTTTCCTAGCAGGCAGCATTTAGAGAGAAAATAGCAGAGGACTTAGGACAGAACTCTGCGGTACTATGCTGCACTATTTTACAGTGGAGCTCCTGGATGAGCGGCCGTCATAGTGGACAAATTGTGATCTGTCAGATAGATACTATATTTAGATCACTCTAGTGATATAAATCACTCTAGTGATTTTATCCCAACATACTTCTCCATCAATTGTGGAAATTGTGTGCTTACATTATTCACTAATCAATAGAACTAGTCATTGGATACTAGTTAGTATGTTCTCATGTGAGCTTGCTATTAATAAGAGTAGATTGTGTCTATGTGTCAGGGTTAATAGATGTTCGGGGTCAGGAGAAAGTACTGGGTAAACGTCCCTTGTCCTGACTACAAGGAGAGCTCCAACTATGAGCTCGCTAGTCTGAGAGTTGTCATGTGTTGGGAGCTGTGAATCTCTTTCTCTGAGACTGTTGTAATGTCATAACTGCCTGACTGTCACTATCTATGTTTACATTCTTGTGCCCTATAAAAGATGGTCCCCCGGCCTTCAGAGCGGAGAGAGACATGATTGAGACCTAAGCCTGGTGTTGTGTTGTGTCAGGTCTGGTTTTCTCTCCCAATCTGCAGATTGATAATACTTATTAAAATCCAGAACTCAACTGAACTTAGTCACTCCGTTTATGAAAGACGGGACAAAACACTTTCTTCATCATGAAATAGTGAAGATTATATCCTTGCAGATGCTCTTGGGCATGACATTGTGGAGTCTGAAAGAACAACTGGTAATGACAATATTTTTTTAATCACATTTTTATTTGTGGTAAATACACACTGTATTTATTAATGCTAATTCACAAGTTCATTAACACAACAGCGATTGAATGATGATATGTTTTTATTTAAGCAGGGCTGGTATCAGAGCCAAGCCCGAATTAGTGGAGGAGGCTGGTAGCAGAGCGAAGCCTGATGCAGTTTGGTGGAGGCTGGTGCAGAGCCTTATGTGGTTGGTGGAGGCTGGTGCAGAGCCTTATGTGGTTGGTGGAGGCTGGTGCAGAGCCTTATGTGGTTGGTGGAGGCTGGTGCAGAGCCTTATGTGGTTGGTGGAGGCTGGTGCAGAGCCTTATGTGGTTGGTGGAGGCTGGTGCAGAGCCTTATGTGGTTGGTGGAGGCTGGTAGCAGAGCCTTATGTGGTTGGTGGAGGCTGGTAGCAGAGCGAAGCCTGTTGCAGTTTGGTGGAAGGTGGTAGCAGAGCCAAGCCTAATGCGGTTGGTGGAGGCTGGTGCAGAGCCTTATGTGGTTGGTGGAGGCTGGTAGCAGAGCCTTATGTGGTTGGTGGAGGCTGGTGCAGAGCCTTATGTGGTTGGTGGAGGCTGGTAGCAGAGCCTTATGTGGTTGGTGGAGGCTGGTAGCAGAGCCTTATGTGGTTGGTGGAGGCTGGTAGCAGAGCCGAGCCTGGTGCGGATAGATGAGGCCGGTAGCAGCCTGGATAGACAACAGGGAGAAGCAGAGAAGAAAGGGAAGGATGGGAGGGTGACAAGAACATGCTAGCACGAGGACCAGAGGAACGGAAGAGACTTTATACATAACTCGTAATTAAAAACGGGGAGTTCGGTTTGGTCGCATTCCTCCGTGCTTTCACTGGGCTGATGCATATGAGGGAGGGGAGGGGCTGGGGGAGTGGGAAGAGAGGGGAGGGGGAGGAGAGGGAGGGGAATTAAAGAGGGGAAAGGGAAAAATAAAGAAAATAGATTAGTAGATTAGATTAGTTAAATAGATACAGTATATAGATTTTTTTAAATTATATATAGATTTGTTTTGTTTTCTCTTTATTTAATTTGTATTTTACTTATTTATTTATTTTCTAACTTTTATTCTTATTTGTATTTATTTTTTAATTCTTATTTTATTTTTTACATGTATTTATTTATATTTAATCTATCCATTTACAGAGCTACATTATATTATGTCTCACGAAAAAATTATATTTTTGCTAATTTAATGAGCTAATTTCACTCAAGCTGTTGGAACATTCAGGGCCTCTATTCTTCAGCCTTAGGTGTGAAGAGTACAGATGCTGAATTCCTAAAATCTATTGAAAATTTGGAAATCCTCATCCTAACAGAAACATGTTCAAGTTTTTTATTGTCAGATGCACAGAACAACACAGGGTCAGACTGGGCACTGAAATTCAATTCAGTCAATTGAATTTCATGCAAATGCAAAGCAACCTGGCATAACATAACATATAAGTACACAGAACATAGATTGCATCTATGATAAGCTAAAATATAGTGTTGGAGCAGTTTTGTCATTTAAGTTTCCAAATGTATCTGAATTATTAATGTTGATTAGTTTAAGTTAAGTTAATGAAACATTCAAATTATGGTTTAAAATTATGCGAAGGTGAATACTGTGATTGCCATCTTCTGTCTGGTCAACTGTCTGGTTGTGATTGAATAATTGACACACGTCCAATTGACATGTGATATAGGGCCGTGCCAGCGCCCGGTAGAGCGGAAGTGGCAAACAATTTTTCAACCGCGTTAATGCGATGGAGACCCTTTGTTTGAGATAACCAAAAGACAAATAAAACACTCTGTAATTGAAGACGCGCGTTGTCCGGATTATTCTGCTCTCAGAAGTGGCCGCCGAAAACTACATATAGCCAATATAGCTCAATGATTGCCTCAATGCACTTCATTAAAGTTCAAGGGTGTAATTTGTTGGATATGAAAGGTGTAGCACAGACAAAGGAAATCAGATTTTCCTGGGAACCCTCTCGTTGCTGCTCAGTGCTGTTTTTGGACTTTAAAGAAGTTGAATTTGGACATAGAATATGATCAGAACTTTGAAAAAAGTATCCAGAACAGTGCCTCTGTCAGTTGTGTTTCTATGTAAACTGCAAAGGTAGCCCACATGACCTCAACTTGCTCACTATGATTGCCTCAATGCACTTCATTAAAACGTACAACAGAGCTGAAAGCAGTAATTTAGGTGGGGGGAGGGAGGGTTGGGGCGTGGAGTGTTACTTGCACGGGTGTGATTGATACCGTCTGGCACTTTTGGCCTTGTTTGAACACACACTGGAGCCCCGTCTTGTAATGTTTCTAATATATATTAAAGAAACGTAATATATATTAAAAAAACTTGGGTTCATCAAAGATTTATTAACTAAGTAGCAACTAGCAAACACGGTCAACATGTGCCTTCAGTTTGGTGTGTGTGTCTGTCTTCTACTAAAGAATCTGCTGCCATGTCGTCAAGATTGTAGGCCTGCAGAGGACAGGATTCTTTTTTTTTTTAAAGCTAGTCGTTGCTGCCCTCTGGTGTTCGCAAGTAATAACACCCCCAATAGTTTCACATCTCTCCCCCTCTCTCTCTTTTTCACTTGTGCCAGTAGGCCTATGCATAATACGGCCGATGAAACAAATGAGTAAATGGCTCGTTATACCGTTTGTGTTATATGGATATTCCGTAATTCCAAAATGAAACAAAGCAACGGAAACCAAGCCTTTCCCCATAATCTGGTTCTGACATCCAAAATGGACAAAACGATATTACGAGGCTATTTTTCATTTGTTTTGCAGATACCAGCATAAAGGATATGCAATAATCAAACAAACGAGTAAATGGCTCGTAATACCATTTGTGTTATATAGTTATTCCGTTATTCCAAAATAAAACAAAACAACGGAAACCACGCATTTCCCCATCATCTGGTTCTGACATCCGAAATGGACAAATCGATATTACGAGCCTATTTTTCATCTTTTGCTGATATCAGCATAAAGGATATGGAATAATCAAAACAACGATTAATGGCTCGTTATACCATTTGTGTTATATGGTTATTTCATTATTCCTGTCACAAAACTATGTTGTTACGTATCATCTCGCTGTTTTAAGTGGGGAAATCTTTGACCGTTCCTAGTGGGTATACAGCCTATAGGCTACCTGCGTATCACGTAGACTACACCACTGGTCTAGTATGCTACATGTTTTACTTTTTTATATCACGTAACGTTACCTCATTTATTGCTCGAGAGACAGCAATGTCAAGGTCTGAATCAGAAGTGTGTCCTTTTCTCCGCATATTATGCTTGGCAAGTAGTCTCCGAATGCTGATCTCAGAGCTTCCACGCTGGACACCCATTTCTCGCATCTTTACTGAGATCTCATGATATGGCATTCCATTCATAAACATGTACTCAATAAAAGACATGTATGGTTCGAGTGCCAGTTGAACTGGAAAGTTTGACCAACTGGGACCGAACCTTTTGCTTTTGGCGCTCAGCTACCTACTCCTTTGAAACTATCCACTGCGCATGCGCAAAGCAAGCGGAACGGCACCGTGGGAAATGGTTAGACCTACTTACAACAAATAAAGAAAAAAAAACAGAAAACTTAATTTGATCCATTATTTCGTTTTGGTTTCCTTGTTTATTATATTTCCCGTTTCGAGCTTAAAGCAATGAAACAAACGCCAGTTTTAATTTTTTTGTACATACAGAAAAACAAAATATTGATTCGTTATTTTGTTTTTGGTGTCGTGTTGGTAGCCTACATGTACTTTTTAAATAACCATAACTTGCTAAATTTCCAACCGATTTTTAAACGGTTTGGTTTGTTATCAACGTCAGAGATGGAGCATAACTCCATCTCTGATGTTAAAATCAATAAATCGGTTGAAAATTGAGCAAGTTATGGTAATCTCAAGTATATGTAGCACATGTACTTGAGAAATAAGTAGGGGAGACCCGGGGCCTGTACTACGAATCAAGATTTGGCGTTAGCGAGGTAACTTCAGGTTCAACCCAGGGTTTTCTGTACTACGACGGAGGATCACTTGTTACCGGGGTAGATCGCCATGGTAACACATGCTGAACGGCTAACCTGGTCGGGAGCAGGTTAAGTTGGAGATCAGAGATCAACCAGTATAAAAGCCCCTCCCACTAACTCATTCTTGAGGATAATGCCGTCACCGTTCATATAAGATCCTGTGGAGCTTGGTGCGCGGATAGTGAGAGGTGCGCTCAGAAGAGCCAGAACATTTAGAGACCGACAAAACCCTTTCGCATTCCCTCATGAGTATCTTTATGAAAGATATAGATTCTCAGCAGAGGGAATTATTAGAGACAAATTATTGTCCTGGTATCTGTAGCTTGTGCTGTGAATGCACTGGGAAATCAAATCAAATTTATTTGTATAGCCCTTTTTACACGCAAGCATGTCACAGACGGCTTCACATACGCCCATAGAACTGCCCCTCAACCAACCTAAACCCTCAAGGAAGACAAGGAAAAACTCCCAGAAAAACTCTCAACAGGAGAAAAGATGGAAGAAACCTTGGGAGGAGCAATTCAGAGAGGGATCCCCTCCTCCAGAGACGGTTGGTGAGAGAGAGGAGCAGAACACAGGCTAAACATAGTCATACAGTGTCAATGGGTTTTGAAACACCAAAATCCATTGTTCAACTTTATAGATGTAGGACAGGACCGGGACTCGCGACCAGGTCCAGCGTTGGCCGACCGACGACCAGGCAGGTGCTGACAGCTCAAACCACAAGGGATGTGTGTGGGCGGGGGGGGGGGGGGGGGGGGCAGAGAGAGGAGAGCAGGGATTAGAGAATGCCAGGAACATCTAACAGCTACAGTCATAATAGAATGACATCCCCACCGGTCAAGTGTGGACTGGTGCAGCAATTTAACAGAGCAAAAAAGGGGTATTTGATGCAGCCCCACACATCAAGACAGCGACAGCCCCCCTCAGGTTGGAACATGAAATCTGTTCCAGGGGAAAGAACTCTCAAATAAGTTATACTTATAGAATAAGGATGGAAACAACCCGTCCCCCGTTGCCTCCAACTAGTAACAGAAACAATAACAGTAACAATATACAGCAATGGAAACTATAACAGTAACAATATACAGTAACAGATTTACTTTATTTGTAACATCAAGATGTAACATCCAGATGGGGCAATGTGAACATATAAGCTATAACTAGAGAGGGTACAATTTCTGGGGAAATTGTAGGGTGTGCTTGCTTGCGTCGGTTGCAGGTGGGTCCGTCCTCTAAGTTTTTCCCTTCTAGTGATATTTTCAAGCATTTAGCCTACTCATATTGTATATTTCATTAAGAACCCCCTTTGAAACAAGCTACTGTAACAACGTTGTCACTGGCAGTATGGAATCGCGATTCAAACAGTACCGTCTGCTAACTGAAAATATGCCCCCCAAAACGTAAATAAGTTTGACATTAATGTAGGGGGAAATGGCTAATTCAAAATAAGTTTGCTAGAGGCAAGCTAGCTGCTGTTGCTCCACATTTCACTGATTGTTTGAAAGCGCCGGAAATGAGAACGTTTCTTTTGACATAAAGTTTAGCTGTGGCATTGAAGACAGTACTACACACTGCCAGTGGGTGAGCCGAGTCTGACTGAGGCTAACGTCAAAACAAGCCGTGGTGTCACTCAAATTCCAAGTTTTACACAAATCACAAAAACATGCTGACGCGCTGGCTGTCTTCGCAATCGCCATATCTTTATAACACTGCCCTCCTTCTGATTTTTGATGTAGAATTGACCCTGGTACGAAATAAAGAAAATACTCATCAAAGATCGACAACAGCTGACGCAATCGTCAACGGAGGCTGACGGGGCTCTCACGTAGCAAACCAATCAAAGTTTTTACAGCAACCTACATTAAAATCTCACCATCTGGCTGTCTTCACAATAGTCATATCGTCATAACATTGCCCTCCTTCTGTTTTGTGGTGTAGAATTGACCGAACTATAAAAATACGAAAATACTAAACTACTATGACGCTTGCATGGCTGCCGCCTAGGCAGTCTCACGGGCGACCCGCACTCGCTCAAATTACAAAGACTTTCACAACCTAAATAAAAAATCCGAGATGGCAGTTCCACTCGAAATTGCTTTCTCAACAAAACCCAATGGTTGGTAATTTTGGGGGTTGGCATTTTTCACTCATAATTTGCGTGCTAGAACGTCTCTATCACGTTGTATCCATGCGTCGTTGCTAACGTGTGCTGACGTAGTGACGTAGGCTAGCACTGCTACCCTTCGTTGACAGAAGACACTTTTCGCCCCAAAAACTTAAGCTCAGCCTAAACCGTGCAACGGAACGTAAATCCCAATAGAAGCAACGCAATCGAGACCAAGTCGAAACTTTTGACACCTAGGTTGTCTATGTAGGCCAAATATTGACTGAGTTTTAGGGGTGGGAAAATAATAATAATAAGAAGATATATGTGAGAGAACAATGGTTGTGCTCGCCGAAGGCGTGAGCACACCCAATTACAATTTAAAAGTTACATGTGATACACACATAGGCAAACACACACCCCGGATTTACATAGATGTAAATACACACATACTTACCTTTAACAATCGTAGAATTGACTAAACAATAACGTTTTTAACCTAATTTTAAATGTCGAAACAGTATCAGCCTCCTTAATTGAGACAGGTCATTTGTTCCAGAGAAGAGGTGCTCTATATGAGAACACCCTACCTCCAGCATGTTTTTTTCTTAATTTTTGGAACCACCAGATAGCCGGTATCTTGAGATCTAAGGGCGCTTTCACACCTATTAGTCCGTTTGCTTGGTCCGAATCAGTGGATGAGTTGCTACTTTGTTGCATTTTTCATTGAGTCCGGTTAGTGTTCACACGGTCCTTTTTTAAGCGAACCAACGTTAGTAAAAAAAACAATGAAGTTTGTAAAAAACGATGACACGAGGTAGTACAGAATAAGAACGTACGAGTACGAGTATGAACACGAGCGCATCTCGAGACGATATGTGGAATACATTCACAAATTCGGAGAAGTCCAAGAGAGTACCGAAGGAGAAGGCGGCCCTTATGGACGCCTACGAAACATTCTCGGTGTACTTATTACACAGAAGACGAGTGAGGTATTTTTTATTCAACGTTACATGTATTAAACTGCAAAAAAAGTAAATTAGCCAGTAGGGATGGATATTACAGTAGTGTGATATTATTGACGTTCTGTTTGGGGCAGAGCTCCTCAATACACAAACACACGTTTACATAGGCCTAAAGAGGCCTCCATCCCCTTTCTCTACTAGCGGCACATCAGCAGCAGGAGTAAGCTACAGGATGAGTAACTAATTCATAATTTAAAAATAATATATATTTTAAAACAACTGTTTAGCAATGAACAGATACTCTCCAATAAGAGTCGTAGTATCGATAAACTCCTAGTGATACCCATCCCTACTAGCCAGTTATTTACAGATTTCTACCATTAATCAATTAATTAATCAAATATTATATTAAAATGATGTGTCTCTACAGAAGCATGTGGATCTATCCCCGTCCCTGTAGTTGGTGGCAACACATTAGCGACACCTGGACTGACAGAGATTGGTTAGTCAATTTCCGAATGAAAAGAGGCACCTTCTTGCACCTGTGTCACATCCTGCGGCCCAGCCTAACACACCAGAACACCAGATACAGACACCCTGTCCCTGTGGAGCTAAGAGTAGCTATATGTCTCTGGAGGTTGGCAACTAACTTGGAATTAAGATCCCTCTCTCACTTGTTTGGTGTCGGCCTATCCACTGCCTGCATGATAACACAAGAGGTTGTGACAGCCATAAATCATGTAATGAAACCACAATACATCAAGACACCATCTGCTGCTGAGTTGAGGATGATAGTGCAGGGCTACCGCGATAGATGGGGGTTCCCGCAGGTGGCCGGGGCAATAGATGGGACACACATTGGCACCCTGGCTCCAGCTGATGACCCCGCTGACTACTATAACCGGAAAGGTTTCTATTCAGTTATCCTGCAAGGTGTAGTGGACCACAAGATGACATTTTGGGACATCAATGTGGGCTGGCCAGGCAAAGTCCATGATGCCCGAGTTTTGGCCAACTCCTCTCTGTATCAACAAGGACAAAATGGCTTACCGGGATGGACTGAGATTTTTGAAGAAGTGGATGTGCCTCTGGTCATTCTTGGTGATGCTGCTTACCCACTACTGCCGTGGCTTATGAAGCCATTTCCAGAGGGCAGAGGCATAACACCTGAGCAGACAAACTTCAACTTTCGGCTCAGTCAAGCAAGAATGACGGTGGAGAGGGCCTTTGGGCGCTTAAAAGGCAGATGGAGATGTCTTCTTAAAAGATGTGACGCACACATTTCCCTGGTCCCCTACATTATCTCGGCATGTTGTGTTCTACACAATTTTTGTGAAATCCACAGCGAACAATGAAGAACCTGGAGATGTTGCAGATGATGGAGATGAAGACGCTGAGCTACAGAATCAAAATCAGGCAAACCAGAGTCGCCACACTAGGAATGCATTGTGTGCATATTTTGGAAGATTGTAGATTTTCAGTGCCACGTTCATTTATACAGCAATCACCACTGCCAGCAGTCTTGTATGCGTGTGTGTGTTTATGTATGTGCATGCATGTAAGTTAATGCATCTGTGTGTGTATGAGAAACAGTATCACCCTGGGAACTGCACAAATTGCTGACATCAATACAGTATAATTAATGTGGGAGCACTGCAATGTTAGCAGACATAATTGACCTGTTAGGCATAGTACATTAGAATGAGTACATCAAACTTTTTCGATGGTAATATATTGTGTTAAGCTTCTGTTGTAGCTAATTTGTTTAGGTTGACTGTTAAAGAAGAATACTAAATAGTTATATGCTGCTGGAATTTTGGGAATTACATTTTCACGTAATTACCTAATTTAAATCAGTTACTAAAAACACATGTATTTCAATGTTGTTTTGTTTGAACAATTCAATTTATGATCTGGTGAAGTTCCGGCGTGAGTTTGTTATTTATAAGATCAGGCAAAGGGAGAACAATTACTTGAAGAATGTTTATTCTTACAAAGTTATAAAAGACTGTAGAATTACAAAAAATATTTCTTAATAATAAGGTTTCTATTAAAAAATGTTGCACATTATGGACAATGCAAGACATCAACAACCTCGCATTTTACAATTGTAAAACAAAGTGCAAAACAGAAATGTACAGACTCTGTCAACTTTTAGGAAACCCTTGAAACAACTTTAAACTTTGAACTCATAAAAACAGCTTTACATCTGAATGACAAGTGTCAGCTAGGGAAAAATATAAATAAAATATGAAGTCTGGTTTCTTGGAACAAGTTCACATAATAGGAACATTGTAGCATGTAGTTATAAGAACACATGTTACAGAACATCCAGCCTACAAGTCATGAAAATGTAGGCCCTCATTTACATCATGGTCAACTGAAGAGACACTGGACACACTGTTGCTGAGTGAGCCAGATGAAGAACCTGGACTTCCAGCCTCGCCCTCAAAGAACATGGGATGACCTGTATGTTGCTTGGTCATTGATGGTGGTATGTGTGGCTGTGTAAATCGTGCTGGTGGGATGTGTGGCTGTGTAAATCGTGCTGGTGGGATGTGTGGGTGGGTCATAGATGGTGGTGTGTTGGGTGGCTGGGTCATGGGCCAGCTACTGGGGGGCATCATTGGAGCTGTAGGAATCCAGTGGGGGACTGGTGGGCGCAGTGGTTGTGCAGGAAACGAAGCATTCATAAAAGTCCCCATTAGTTGTAAAAACATTTGAGTGGTGGCTTGCTGCTGTTCTTGCATTGCCTTGAACCGACGGTCTTCAGCTTCCTGTTGCATTTTCATGAGATTTTCCAAGTCAGCCTTCTCCTGCTGTTGACGAATTTGATCGGCCTTATTCATCTCTTCCTGCTGCCTCTGTAGTTGAGAGAGATATTCTTGTAGCCCACTATTACCCCGATCTGACTTTGCCTTTCTTTTTCGGGATTGAGCACCAGGAATAACCGTCTTTGAATTGTTAATTCCACTCCTTGTGCTCTGCTCAACCTCAGCAGACCTGCTGAAATCTGTGTCACAGGATGCATCCCCGCTTGCAGTAGCCCCTGTTAATGAAGGGAAAATGTCTCATTGAGCTCATGTCAAAATTAACATGTCAAGATGTCTCCAACCAATTAATACTTAACATGTGAGTACTAAAGTAATCAACTAATTTAATGCATAGTACATAGCATACAGTAGCCAATTATTGTCTGCCCATACCATCTACAGCCTAAATAGACATGTACTCCCCTCACTTGCCCTCTAATACCCAAGCACTGGCCCGGATCAGACAATCAGTTCAAGGCAAACTAATGGCATGAGTGAGAACTCTGTCTCTCAGTTGTGCTTAAATACATGAGTTGGACAGTACAGATATAGAATGCACAGAGATGCTTCCTTAACGGGTCTTCAGTGGTCAGTACACTGATACATTAGAACGTTCAGCAGGTGAAGTGGTCGTTAATCACATAAGTCCCAGTTTGTACATGTTTTGCCTCACTGTCTCCTAACTGTCTGGGCTGTGTGGCTATATTCTGCTCAGCAGGGGCCTCGCTGCATGACCTCTTGACCTTGCAGAGACGCAAGCTGTACATGTGCTCAGAAACTCTGCCTTACAAGGACTCAACCACGTTTTTAGGGTTGCTGGTTGGCCTTGTACCCAGGATTTTATCCATGTCATCAAACCATGGGAATTTGTTTTTTTCTTCCCCCGAGCAGTTTTTTTACTTTCAATCGGCATTGCTCGCCTGTGCGCTCAATGCCCTTTTCTTTCAGTTTTTCACTGAACAGTTTGAATACTTCAGTATTTTTGTGCGTCTCCACCAGCATCTTTGCTATTTCCTCGTCTGCCCATATTTGCAGAAGAGCCTTAACCTCGTCAGTTCCCCACGTTTGCCCTCGACTCATTTTGTTGATAAGCGGCGCGGCTGTATCCACCATGTGTCAACTTCTGTTTTCAACCCACAATGCACTACATTTTGGTTTGCTTCCTGGAATAGGTCAATATTAAGTCCGATTACGTTCACACCTAAAGCGAACCGAACCATGTTTCACTTGGAACCAGACCGAGTCCCGTCTTTTTGGGGGGACCATGTTCGGTTGTTTGGTCCGCACCAGAGTTCGAATGCGTGTTCTCACCTCTCCAAACGAACCGGACTTTCAGAGAAAACGGACCATGGTCCGATTGAAACGGACCAAACATGTCAGGTGTGAAAGCACCCTAAGTGTCCTTGCGGGGCAGTAGGGTGCAAGGAGACCGGAGAGGTACAGTGGAGCCAATCCATGCAGAGATTTGTAGGTTAGTAGTAGAACTTTGAAGTCAGCTCTGGCTTGGATAGGGAGCCAGTGTAGAGAGACAAGAGTAGATGTTATGTGATCAAACTTTCTTGTTCTGGTCAATAGTCTAGCAGCAGCATTTTGCACCCGCTGTAAATTTTTCAAGTGGGTAATTGGGAGGCCAGAGAACAACACATTGCAGTAGTCCAATCGGGATGTAACAAATGCATGTATTAGTTTTTCAGCATCATCCTTTGAGTGAAATTTTCGTATTTTGGCAATATTACGTAGATGGAAAAATGCAGTTCTGGTAATTTGCTTAATATGGTACTCAAACGAAAGGTCTGGGTCCATTGTGACTCAAAAAAATTTTACCAGCTGGCTTTGAGAGACTTTGACGCCGTCTAGGTCTAAGGTCAGATTGGATAAATTATTTCTGTATTTTTTAAGACCGAAAATTTGAACCTCGGTTTTATCCGAATTAAGAAGAAGGAAATTTGCAGTCATCCAAGTTCTCAACCTGGAAACACATTTTTCCATAGCATGTGGAAATTCTCCAGACTTTATAGACATATATAGCTGAGTATCATCTGCATAACGGCATAATAAGGAAATGTCATTCCTCCAGCCTTTGTCTTCCCACGTAAAAGATATAAAGACCACTTCTTAAACGATGGACCACTAGGCAGTGTTGGGTGTGGTAATGGCTCCGGATGGATGCAGGAGGAGGATTTCTTAATCTTCCTGAATCACTTTGTAAAGCACAACAAAGTCAGTCCTGAGAAGAAGGTGTTACTGTTGTTGGGACAACCACAGTTCCCATCTTTCAGTGAAGGCAATCACCTACTGCAAAGAAAATGGGATAGTTCTCCTTTCTTTGCCACCCCACTGTTCGCACAAGCTACAGCCTCTTGATCGTAGCGTCTATGGTCCATTCAAGAAGCTGATAAACACAGCCAGTGATGCATGGATGAGAATGAATCCTGCAAAACCAATGACCATCTATAACATCCCAAGCCTGGTCAGGATTGCATTCCCCAATGCTGCTACGCCAAACAATGTACAAGCTGGTTTTAGATGTACAGGCATCTGGCCTTTCAATCCAGACATTTTCCAGGAGTGTGACTATGTACCATCACAGGTCACAGACCGCCCTGAACCATCTGCCTCTCTGGCCTCCAGCTCAGCCGAGCCAGCCCAAGCCTCCAGCTCAGCCGAGCCAGCCCAAGCCTCCATCTCAGCTGAGCCAGTCCAAGCCTCTTTTCCAGTTGACCAGGCAGGTCAAGCTTTTTCTCAGTCTCAGCCTCTGGACCTCTCAACTCAAGCTGCTCAAAAAGGTTTCAGTCCATCTGCTCTCTGTCCATTTCCCAAAGCAGGTCCAAGGAAGACTGCCAGTGGGAATAGAAAGAGGAGGCAATCAGAAATCTTGACAGATACACCTGTGTAGGTATGGGAAGATCCGTAAGGCCGGAGACGCTTGGTGTTTGTCCCCGGCTTGGGAAACCCACTTCAATTCTGGTTAGATGTTCAGGGAGATAATTGACTCGTTAATATCTGACTCCAATTTTAGAAATGTGCACAAGTGCGTTACCTGTATACCTTGAGCGCTAAACAGTTAATGACATGAAACTCTGTCATAGGTAAAAATCGTCTGCTTGATCAGAGCATCGACCCTAAAGTATGCGTGTTCACTTATCAGTCGTGTCGTTTATCATTACTATAATATGGGTTTAACCATAGTAGACCTAGCATGTAAACCAATCACTCAGAGGCTCCGGTAAATTCCTTCGGAAGCGTGGAGATCCACTGTGACTCAGAGGCCTTAAGTTAAAACCTACTTCAAAAGTCTATGTTTATAATCAGTATTAGCCACATCAACCAGACTAGATCAAAGTTTTCACCGCCGTAGCGTGATAGATACGTTTCAAGGAGAACAAGTAACTTCTAATGCACAATAACAGTTTATTATCTAATAGTAAGATAATCAATACAATGATAATGAAATATCATCAAATACAAAACATACCTTCAAAGCAATGGTTAACAAAGGTATTCACACTGAAGACTAGGCACCTAACGCACCGGAGCTGTATCGTAAACAGAACTCAAAGTTAGTAGTAAAAACTTCTTCCTATATACACCCAAACCTGACTAAAATGGGGACACCGGTCATATGACTGAAAAGTTGTCTAACGCATACAAATTCAAATTGGATCATTAATCACAGGCTGCAGTAGACCAAGTGGTGCCTTGCAAGACAAGGGAATATGTTAAACACATGTTGGTCTGCTGCAAGCACAAACTCTGTAAACCCTGTAAATGTACAAGTTACAGCAAAACAATTATTTCTAGAATGTAATACATAAAATAAGAAACAAAATCATATCAAACATGACATTAAAAGCTGTTTAGAACAATATTTACAAGAACACAACTTTTAATGATAATTTCAGAGTCTTCCTCGGTCCACCTTCCTCTTCAACTGTTGAGACCACCTTTCCAGAGGTGTGTCATTAAGGTGTGATTGTCATTTTAGCATTCATGCAAATCAACGACTGTCCCAGACGAGTGTCTGGGTGACCAGTGACAAAGGGGCTGCCAAAACAGCCCTACACCTGTGAAACAGGCACTTGAAGAGGAAGCAAGGAAGAAGACCCTTAAAAAAAGAATAACCCTGTCATCTGGAAAGGTGCAAAGCAAAGAAGCAAAAGGCCCAAGCCCAATGTTCAAGAGGATTCTGAAACCTCAGATGATGAGAATTTCTGCATTGTGTCATGGAACCCTTTGCAAACTCGAGGCCAAAAGAAATGTGGGTTAAGTGTGTGAGCTGTCAGTTCTGGGCCCACACAGCCTGCACTCCAGGGGCAGCAGAGCTGGCCTTGGACCCCAGCCGTCTACATTTGCCACCATTGTGACAGTGATTAAAGGTGACATGACATGAAAACTTCACTTTAGGAGGTTATTTAACATTAATATGAGTTCCCCTAGCCTGCCTTTGGTCCCCCAGTGGCTAGAATTTTCGATAGGTGTAAGTAAGTGGGAGGAGAGGGAAAGAAAATGCGACTGCCTTCATTGAGAGCGTGTGAAAAAAAAAAAAAACGTGATAATACAAGTGATAAACAATTCAAACAAAAATAAAAATCTCAATAAGATCTCTGTTCAAGAGAGAAAACTACTTTAAACATACTACTACTAGACTACTTAAAAGTAACATATACATTTGGTTCACCCCTGGTCTGTATATATAAAACCATACACTCTGTTAACAGATCCTTTCCCCAGGTCAAGAGTATGGGCCGTATTCTCTGTAAACAGATCCTTTGCCTCAGATCAAGAATACAGATTGTTTTACATATTTGTTTAAATACTTCACGCGACCAGAGTTTTTGTACGCTATCAGAGTTCGCCAACTCTGACCTAGACAAAGTAAAAATAGCAAGTCAAATAATGACCCAAATTTACTAAACCAAGATTCTACAATAATATAACTAATAAAAGTAGGAAAACCCTTTTGAGATAAAATTACACATTTGTTTTGTATGTCTGCGCCAAACACTTCAGCCACGACTGTTTCCTCAACTTGAGCTAATACAAAACTGGCCTTGCTGAAATTAAATTCTGGATCAGTACTAACTCTCCTTCGTCCAGCTACTAACCTCGGACAAGTAAGTTAACTAACGCTATATATCATTTTGTAACTTTACTGTATATGGTTACCTAGTTTGCTACCCTTAGAATGTGGCTGTAACTATTAAGCTCTGCAGCTAACAGCTGAGTTACTGTCGCTAATGGAAAGGTAGATAGCATCAAGTATATGTGTGAATACACATGCTGTAACGTGAGTGTTGTACACTTCTTTGTTATTTGGATAACCGTTCTGCTGTTGGTGTTATGGCGCGCGCGATATCCACCTTTCCCCTCATTGAAATGACTGAGTGTGTACCTCTGCAAACCAGGGTTATCAGATGAGGATGGGCAAATTCGAGGCATCTTACAGCAACGGGGCTACAGCCATTGCGATACATCCATTGTAAACATTAGCGCATGGTGCCGCCCCTCCGCTCCTTATTAGCATTTAAAGCTACAGACACCAAAACAGCGCGTTCTGAGGAAAGCTCCTTGTGTGACTGCTAGTAGTGGCTGTAAGTCTGCACCAAGGCTGAATTTCGGGAAAGAGATACAGTATTAGGGAACCACTAAGGCCTATATAAAAGCATCCAAAAACAGCATGTCATGTCACCTTTAAACCTGTGACGAATGCACATTCAGGAATACAGTCCACACACACGCAAACGCACACTCAAACAAACACACACAGAAATTGTTAAGTTAATGTAGTTTTGAAAGAAGTGTTTTTGTCACTTAAAATTGTTGAGCTTATTCAAAACAATGTGATCTTTGTTCATCAATAAAGTTATTGTACAAATTGTATAGTGTAACGCTCACCCATGCGAGTTGACTGTAGCGAGATGGCCGCCATGTGTGGACGTTCGACTCCGTTGGCCGGCAAAGCGGACGAGACATCTAGCCTTTATCAGACATGAAAATCCCTCACCTTTCGGCGAAATTCGCCGTTTTGAAACCAAAATAGGTGACCTACGTGAATCGTGTAGATTCGATGAGAAATTGTTTTGGGGGGGGGGGGGGTATATATTCATTCAGTGAACTGCGAACAGGTGCGCGTGTCAGAAGGGAGCGCGAGTGCATGGAAATATTAACGCGAAGGGCCTTGCATCACCAGTGCAGACCACCATCAGAAGCTGAAAGCACTGACCTCGGCGATTTACCTGACTGAATTTGGTGAATGATGGTTTCAATCATTTTTATATTTTCTGGTATATCTAAGTTAAGTTACCCAGGAGCTCTGTTGACATAGACTTAGCTAACGTTAGCTACAGCTTGATGAATTGAGTCATTGAACACAGCAGGAGAGAACGCAACGTTAGCCAGCTAGCTAAAGCTCCGATGGAAAATTCCAAATGAACGTATGCAGCCCTTAGTGCCGCTTACACACAACAGTGACACTGACAGATCGAAAGCTAATTTGAGACAATATAAAGATGGAAAACCAGGCTAAGAAACGTAAACGTAATTACTTTCACTAGACAACGTTTTACCAATTGGACAAACGGCTATGTTTGTTTGTTTCAAGCTCCAAAAACAATTTTTTGCTCAAATCTGACCAAATTATTTTGCTTGCGCGCTATGCGAGCATTAAGCATGGAAGTCCCTAACTAGCATCACATCAGGCAGAATTTGCATGCATTAGCAGGGCGCTCGCTGTGGTGGCGTATACGGGAACTGGTTCTGGTGGGCCGGTCTGGATCAAAGTCCAGGGCCTATTTTTACTCCCAGTCCGTCCCTGCCGTTCTATCAAAAAGCAGACCTGCCAACCTGTACGCAATTTGTGTAGCGGATACGCAGCTGGTACTTGTATTGGCTGTCAATCATGATGGAAGAGTAGACAAGTTAAGTTACAGCATGTCCACCATCTCTTGTGGGGGTTATGCATTAAGCCATTTGTGGTGCCCTTACCACATTGTGCCTCATATACTGTAAATGTTAGACCCAGTGACAGGCTGGCATGAAATGGCTTGCATAATACTTAATAAGGAGGCCATAATAATTGTTGACTCATGGCTCAAGTTACGTTTCTCCAGCTCTCCCCAGGTTGGCAAAATAAGTATCTCAAAATGCATCAGATTGATGCTTTAAAATATGGAATATTTAAATGTTTCTTATGGGGGAGCATGCACCCGGACCCCCTTAGAGGGGTAATATCCTTCTCACCTTTTTCACCCCTGACCCGTTTTCATGCCTGCTTTATATATATCTATGGTCAGAACCAGATGATGGGGAAATGCGTGATTTCCGTTGTTTTGTTTTATTTTGGAATTACGGAATAACCATATAACACAAATGGTATAACAAGCTATTTACTCGTTTGTTTGATTGTTCCATATCCTTTATGCTGGTATCTGCAAAAAAATTATAATAGCCTCGTAAAATCTTTGATTAACCCGAATTTCTTAATATACAGGCTATTAGAAACATTACAAGATGGGGCTCACACCCGTGCAAGAAACCCTCCCCAACCCTCCCTCCCCCCACCTAAATTACCGCTTTCAGGTCTGTTGTACGTTTTAATGAAGTGCATTGAGGTCATGGTGAGCAAGTTGAGGTCATGTGGGCTACCTTTGCAATATATACATAGACACACAACTGACAGAGGCACTGTTGTGGATACTTAAGTGCTGATCATATTCTATGTCCAAATTCAACTTCATCAAAGTCCAAAAACAGCATGGAGCAGCAAACTAGCATAACTAACTTTAAGCACATTTTCATATATACGAATTCGTCACTGGTAACTAATGTAAAACATAATTATTAAGTATTAATTTAATATACATATTTATTTCATGCCATTAACTATTACATAAAATACAACAGACTGTCTCTTGTATCATTTGTGTTATCATAGATATGGTAATCCAACTTTGAAATGATCTCGCCTGGAAACCTAACAACGTTATTAGAGTGGCTAGCTACTTAATCTATAGGCTTCCTTCAAATGAAAGACTGTCCTTGATCTGAGATAATAATATTTAGTTTTATTGAACGTTTTGACATCAGAGCTCAGGGGCTGTTACAGAATAAAAGTAGCTTCCAACTTGCAAATTAAGGGGAAACTATTCAAAATAATGGATGTGTCAGTTCTAATTTTTTTTATTTCACAAAGTGTTTTCGCTTGTAGTTTTAGGCCTAATTGCTCCAACTGTAGGCCTAACTATTATTTTCAGAACAACCAGAATTATTATAAAGGATTATAGGAATTTTGGGGGATTTAAGGAATCTTTTAGGATTCTCAGACGACCAAATCGTGGCCAAAATCGTACACTGTGCAGCCGGCTTAAGACTGTTAATAAAGTAGTTATTAAGTTATTAAAACAGTAAATCAAATGGTAAAATAATTAAAATATTTGTACTTCCCTCATTTGGCCCTCCCTATCATTCGCCTATAGGCCGACCAGACAGGGTGGGGTATGAGCCTTCAGCTTTGAACATCCTTTAATTGATTGCAGTTCAAATTCTGAAAGGATGGAGACATACAATGTACGAAGAGGCACAAAAACCTTGAGGGAGGAAGACATGACATCACTCAAAATTGGCCGTATATTTCAGGTGTGTAGTGGGCTAGACTATGTCTGTTGAAAGTAACCATGTTTTTGATTTCTTTGTGTAATGTGTTATTTTGGACAGGCTATTGAACCAGGCTAGTGAACAGATACCTTTGATTTAACTAGCCTATGCTTGGTTTAAACCTAGGTTTTAACCCACTGGTAGTCTTTTGGGCCTATTTATCAGTTAGCCGATAGGCCTAATGGGTTTATACTAATGAAAACAACTTTTTGTGAGTCTTTTCAAGTCAACATGTTCTTATAAGCGGCTCCACGTGGTAGAGTCGGCAAGATAAAGGTGCAGCAAGGATGTCCTACACATGTAATTCACGTGGACTAAATTCCAGCACTTGAAATGCTTCCAGAAATGCTGAATTTCAAACCATACATTTAGATTCTTTTTTTGGAGCCATGTAGGCTACAAGATTCACCGTTAACCACAGGCACAAAGATAAATATTTAAACTGAGTCCTCAAGTTTTATCAAAAGCTTGGAGTGAGATCACATGCGTTAGGGCATGCGTCCTCGTCCAATAATGTATACAACGTTAGCAGGACAACTTCGTTGGCGTTGCCTTGTGAGAAATACATACGTGTGAGCGTGTGAACTGGTTGAAATGCGTGTCTCTTACGGTCAATGCGTGAGGCTTGAGAGCCCTGTAATTGAAAATAAAACAGGTTAACAACGTTTGCATATACTGTCAATCAGACTCGGCTCCAGGACGAATTAAATGGGGAGGGCATTTTTTTCACAAGGGGGGCACGCATTTACAAAGCATGTATGAGAGTCAAAATAAGCAGACCTGCATATTCTGCAGGAAAGTGTAGCTTGATATTTAATTTATAGCCAATGCCAGTATTTCTTATTTATATTAACACAAAATTATTTTTTGAAGGGGCACAGCATTCCATTGGGGGGGGGGGGGCATTGCCCCCCAATGCCCCCCCTTGGGCCGACCCTGCTGTCAATCTGGTGTAAGTCTGAGAAAGTGTAGTTTCAGTGTTCTTGAAGGCTTCTTGTGGAGCTGAATGTTGTGCAAAAGTTGACAACACCTACAAGTGACATTTGTGAATCTGGTTCCCCAATTTGTGAGATATAATTCTGTCCGATGTGCTAGTAAGTTGGTATTAATAAACATCTGTCAAAGTACGTCACAAAAGTGCATTTTCAGAGTGTGTCATCAAAGTAATCAATCAATCAATGTTCCATTCCATACAAATTTAACTTGCCTCAACCTCTAATTTATTAACTCTTGAAATCCATTAGGTGGTCGTTGACACGCTCTACTTGACAGACGGTCAAAATGTGGCCCTTTTCCCAGGGGAGAACGGATTCTTCAGCTCCGTGGATCTAATACCACATGGGCAGTATGAGGTGAACGGTGAAGCACCACGTGCCCCGACCACCACAGCTCCCACCGAGCGCCCACGATTCTCATTCCTCCAGCCTAGCACGTCATCAACCCAGGGAACGACAGCTCCTGGAATCCCTCCTATACCAACTGCATCAAGGCATGCTGGGAGGCCATACTCAAGGTGTGCATAGAGTCATGTGTGCGTGGATGGGATGCATTCCATTATGTGTGTGCCGTTGTTTCCTAAAGCATATTACTATAGCTATGTGTATATGAACATACTGGCATACCTATATGCCTGTCAGTTACAAAGTTTGGGACACAGTCCTGGTTTGACAGTTTGAATCCCCACCCCCCTCATTTATGTGTTTCAGAACCGTATACAAGGCTGACATGGTTGATGGCAAACTCCAGCCAATTAACATGTTGGTTGTGCGGTTTGGAGAGACTGAAGCAACTGTTTCAGTCATCGCTGCAAAAGTGAAGGAAGCCCTTGGGTCTGATGAGGAATTTGTCCTCACAGACATCAAGGGCACCCAAATTGTAGACTCAGAGGGAACAACAGGTAATAATCCAAATGTATTTGAGAGGTGAGACTACAGAGACAAGATGTGAAGATATCTTATTACCAGGCTATACATATATATATCAGCAGGGGCCAGTATTTCAAAACTTGTAATCCAGATCAGAATGATCCGGATAACCAAATCCCCCTGTCGTCAGCCACGGATCAACCTGATCTATCCCGGTATTTCAAAACTTTGCCGGATTGGATCAGAGTGATCCTGATACCGGCAGATTGGGATGTCCAAATCCGTCCCGCCCCCTGGATCACAGATAGGAAACAGGAAATGGAGCGAACATTTTACCGAAAAAAAGGAGAAGTTGGCATAACTATTGTCTCTTAATGTAAGTATAATCTTGGTCTGTGTTGATGCGTCCTAAGACTAGATGAAAGGCAATCATTATATTAAGTTAACACATTTTGTAAATCAGCACAAAGTTGAAAGAAGAGCTCGGCGAAGTCAAATAAAGCCGGGTTTGCGCTAATGCGAGCTAACGCTGCTCCATTGACTTCTGTGTTAAGGAGCTAACAAGTTAGTAAATAGGCTAGCGTCTGTATGTCGCGGTCCACAGTCCACATTTTAATGCATTTACTCGCAAGGCATTGTGTGTAGATTTTAAAATGTGTTGCATCTTTTTAGGAAACAGTTGTCAACAAAAGGGACAGCCCTAAAACCTTAATATTTGTTTTTCTTTACAGATGTTTGTGGAAAGAGAAGACAGCCAGTTAACACAGACCTGCTCCAAATGGCATAACCTTTTGAGCTTTGGCTGAGTGTGTGTGCTGAATGCATGTTAATAAATAAATGTAACTGAAATAGCAGTTATGTCAAACAAAAGCACCAGGCCTTATCATTAATCACCAATGCTGATGCAGAAACAGTATTAGTGAACTGTTAAATATTATGAGCTATAAACCATCATGAGAAATACTAATTGACCATGGCATTTCTAACTGCTCTTCCTGCTGGTTCATCGGCTTGATGTGGTGGTGGCTGCAGCTGTGGGACTTCTTTCAAGTCGCGGTCTGTCCAGGATTTCTTCGTTAAGTGGAACTCTTCTCATTTGTGCAATGTTGTGAAGAACAATGCAGGCACATTATATTGCAGGCCTGCTTCGGCTCCACACGCAGATAATTCAGGCAGGCAAATCTACGTTTTAGAACACCATTCATTCTCTCAATTGTTCCCCTTGTTGCGCTGTGCGAATTGTTGTACCTCTGCTGTGAGTCACATGTGACAGTAGCAAAGGGGGTCATAAGCCAACGTAGAAGTGGGTAGCCACTGTCACCAAGGAGGATACCATCTGGAGCAGTTTCTTGAAATCTTCTGTAGAGATGACTTTCTCTTAAAATCCGTGCATCATGTACAGAACCAGGCCATCTCACAACACAGTTAGTTATTTTAAGGTCAGCATTTCCTATGAGCTGCACATTAATACTATGGCGTCCCTTTCTGTTCACAAATTCCCATTCTCTTTCACGGGGTGCCTGAATGTGTATGTGCGTGCAGTCAATGACACCAATAGTATTAGGCATCCTGGCAATTGAGAAGAATTTTCTCTTGGTTTGAGTTATTTCTTCCTCATTATCCGGAAATCTCACATACTGATGGATTAGACCAGCCAGGGCTGATGCCACTGAATGCATTACGTGTCCCACTGTAGACTTTGTCACAGCCAGGCCATCTGCAATAACTTCGTAAAAAGATCCACAAGCAAAGAAACGTAGGGCAATAAGCACCTGCTCCTCCACAGTTAAGGCATGACTCCTTCTAGTAGGACGTTGTAGATGTGGGCGAAGGATATCACATATATACAAAATGTCTTCTCTTCTGAATCTATAGCGTGCATAAAGCTCATCATTTGAGTACTGCTCAAGAAGATTAGCTCGTTGGACATACTGACGAGGCTTGTATCGTCTCTGACGGTGCCGCACAACGGATGTCATGTTGCAGAAGCAAAGGTCATTGACCTTAACGAGCCCAGTTTTAAAGTCTGACCTGTGCTTTAACACCTGCTTTCAATTTAGCTGAATGGTATGAAAGGCCTTTCTTAGTGATAAGGCTTTCTCAGACAACATGGAGAAGAACAAAGGAAGCAATTTTACTACAGCAGAGACAACAGCACTTCTGGAGGGTGTTCGTGCAAATTATCAGGCTCTTTTTGGAGCTTTTAGTGGCCCTGGACAGAGTTCTCTGTCATCCAAACGGAAAAATGAAATATGGGCTGACATTACAAAGCAAGTTAATGCCACTGGTAGTGGCCAACGGCGGAATGTGGAACAGGTTCGGCTTAGGTGGAAAAACCTAAAGCAGAAGGCTACCAAGGACCATTCAGAGGCAAAACAAATCCAAACAGGAAACAAGGCCATAAAACGTGGGGAATTCACAGAAACTGTTTTGGACATCATTGGAGGTGACAGTTCTCAAGCTTTGTTTGGTATACTGCCAGCTGGTACAGGGGAATCAATTGACCCCACTGAACCATTGAACCTGTCGGCTGAAATGATCACCCTCACCCCTGTGGAGCTTGCATTTGAAGAGCCCTGCACAAGTCGGAGCCCTGTCTTGGAAGAGATGGGGAATTCACCAGCACCACCACCATGTAAGCGCAAAAGGCAAGCTGAGAAAGGGGATACCTACAATAATTTATTAAAGGTGGAAACAGAACGGGCTCAACAACAAATAATTCTCACAAATGAACAAATTAAACTGACACTGCTTAAACAAGAAGAAGTTCAGTTAAGAATTCAGTTGCTGGAAAAACAGTTAAAAGATTAATGTTTAACAATTAGTGTAGCTGTCGCAATTATGTTTTTCTTTCATAATTTCGTGTTATTTTGAGTTTGTAATGTCAGTAAGTAATAGCCTATTGTAAATTCTGTTCGATTGTTTAGCGCATTGTAGTGAACAGCGTAAAATGGCTCGTGCTGCCGGATGATTGATGTGTATTAATTGTTTTGGCGACGAATACGTGTTTTTTTACTTCAGTTATTCACGGTGTTTGCTGAAAAAGGAACATGCAAAGAAAATAAACATTGATCAAACAGCAGTGACGCATGGCTATATCTGTATCAAACAAATAACTTTGGAAGCAGTTACACTTAGGCTGTTTAAACCTTTACATGTAATCTCCCTCAAATCCACCTCTGAGGTGGGATCAGGGTAATCCTGATTTTTAGGATCAAACTGATCCAGATTTCCCAATAAAGTTTTGAAATACTCAACAGCAGTCTTTTATCCGGATCAAAGGCAGGATTGGATTCCCGAATCTGAATCTTCAGGATCAGATTTGCTTTGAAATACCAGTTTTTAGGATCTGATCAGGATTTAACCCAATCCAGGAGGATTAATCCTGTGGGATCATTTTGAAATACCGGCCCCAGTATGCTGACCCTAAAAGTGTTAAAAACATAACCATACATCCATCCATCATCTGCCGCTTTTCCGGGGGTCGGGTCGCGGGGGCAGCAACCTAAGCAGGGAGGCCCAGACTTCCCTCTCCCCGGCCACTTCCACCGGCTCTTCCTGGGGGACCCCGAGGCGTTCCCAGGC
This sequence comes from Thaleichthys pacificus, assembly GCA_023658055.1. NCBI lineage: Eukaryota > Metazoa > Chordata > Actinopteri > Osmeriformes > Osmeridae > Thaleichthys > Thaleichthys pacificus. The sequence goes on from CM042868.1 coordinate 24,586,751, forward strand.
CAGCCGAGAGACATAGTCCCTCCAGCGTGTCCTGGGTCTTCCCCGGGGCCTCTTCCCAGGAGGATGTGCCCAGAACACCTCACCAGGGAGGCGTCCAGGAGGCATCCTTATCAGATGCCCAAGCCACCTCAACTGGCCCCTCTCGACGCGGAGGAGCAGCGGTTCTACTCTGAGCCCCTCCCGGATGACCGAGCTTCTCACCCTATCTCTAAGGGAAAGCCCGGACACCCTGCGGAGAAAAATAATTTCGGCCGCTTGTATTCGCGATCTCGTTCTTTCGGTCACTACCCACAGTTCGTGACCATAGGTGAAATGGTCACCTATGGTCCCAAGAAATTCTGTCCATATAAGTTATGAACAGAATCGGTGACAAAGGGCAGCCCTTGCGGAGTCCAACCCTCATCGGGAACAAGTTCGACTTACTACCGGCAATGCGGACCAAACTCTGGCAGTTCAACGTTGTTTTGGTTCGCACAACATCGCATTAAGACAGGGACAAACACTAGCGGCTAGCCTAATAACGTGCTTTCAAATACAGGGCTCTCAAGTTTTGAAGACAGGCAAGAGTGACCCCCCCCCCCCCCCCCCCCCATCAGGGGGGTCAAAATTAATTACTTAATCGCTTTTTACCTGACATCTTTGAAAGGCAGCAATGATTAATGCATCCATGGCCAGGATATAATGATAAAATATGACATGATTTTAAAAGAGACCTATAACATCGACTATGCAAAACACTTAAATGTATTTAGTGCTAATAAAATTATTATGCCTATTTGGAAAAATATGTTTATAATGTGACAATATGTCATTGTGTGATAACGAAAATATGACTAGTCCTAGACTCAGGGGCGATTCTAGGATCAGACCTTTAGGGGTGCTCAGCCCCCAATGACAATGTGACATGAATACAGTGCCTTGGAAAAGTGCTAACCCCCCATGCTAATAACAGGCATGCAAACAGTTCAGGGGTGAAAAAGGTGAGAAGGATGCGGCGAACCCCCAACCTTATAGGGGGGTCCGGGGGCATGCTCCCCTGTAAGAACATTTATGATAATAAACAATAATATATATATTTCTTTAATTATTATTTTTAGGGGTGCTGAGATGAAATTTAGGGGTGCTTGAGCACCCCTAAAAAGGGTCTAAAATCGCCACTGCCTAGACCACTTGTTCAGAGCAGGTGTTGTCAGTGAACAGGCTGTAAAACTGTTGGTTAAGTTACAGACACTCATGAAAAACTGCTAATTATTAAGAAACATTTTCTAACATTTTCTAAGTTGTCATTGTTTGTGTCAAACAAGTTGTGAATTAGTTGTAACATTAAAACAGGAGATCATGACTTACTCTGTGTTCAAAGTGATGCTCGAGCTCCAGTGGTTTGCTCTGTGGGTGAACACAACTTTCGGAAGAAATCACGCAGAATCACGTGAACAAATCCAGGATATGCTTTTTGTCCATTGGTTGTTGCGTTAAATCTTACCCAGATACAATAGTGCTATTTTCTGATTGGCTATTGCGTAGACCCTTTCTTTTTTTTGATTGGGTGATAAGTGGCAGGCTCGACTTACTGTGCGTTCACACTGCAGCGTTGCAACTCTGCACCGCTCGCCTTCCCACAGTGCCCCACGCTCGGGGGCGTGTTAGACAAGTTAATACAGAGTTGTAGTTCTTTAAGGTCACTGTTGTAGTCATGGCCAAGCGTGCAGATTTGGGTTCATGTACTCACAATATCGATCAAAATACAGAATTTTTACTAGTGCAAGATTACAGTAGAATAACGTTACATGTTACGCCACCGGTCACTCAACCAGTCGTTTGTAGGCTGGGCTAGCGAGCTAGCAGTGGCACAGAACAGTCACGTAATGTGACGAGACTGAATTTAAAACTAGGCTATAAAAACACACTAGGAACACTGACGACATCGGCAACCATGCACTATTAGTTTAATGTAATCTTTAAATTCAGGCTCGTCACATCAGTAACTTTGTTCTGAACAGAACTGGGTGTGCAGACACATACGAAAAGTTTCTCCTCCATCTTGAAGTTGTGAAACCTAGAAATGTTTATCATGACCAACGGTTGCTACGTTACAAGAAACAAGAAACCAATCCGATTGGCCAACGCTAGCGTTTTCACGCTCCTCATTTACATAAAGTTGAGAAAATCCAACTTGCAACGCTCCGCTCCGCTCCGCTCGCCTTCCCACAATGCCCTACGCGAGCGTCAACGCCTGGTTTCATTGAAAATGAATTGGAAGCCGACGCCCCGCGCCGCCAACTCCGCTGCAGTGTGAACGCACTGTAAGAACTCCAGTGGAGACGCGCTTGATTCCTGCCAGTTCCATAGTGAGAGCGGCGCGGCCAGATAAATTTCCGTTGGGCGCTGCGGCATATTAAATATATTATAAATAGTTTTTCAGCGTGAGAAATACAATGTGTGGCGGGAGTGCGTGACAAAAGACTGAAATGAGTGACTGTCACGCTCAATGTGTGACACTTGAGAGCCCTGTATAACAAAATATGCAAATACGATGATGCAGGTACAAGCCAACCTTACTGGTTCCATCTAAATAGGCCTAATGAAACGTAATAATAAATAAATAAGAAAATTCATAGTTTACCCACCTATAATTTTACCACTACACCACTGCTAGCAGGTGTTATGAATTCACAATCAGCGTGATGCATTTTTTAAACACAATTCGCACACCATTTGATTAAAGGCATGTGTAGTCTAGTTCATCGGTTCCCAAACTGGTTCAGGGGGTACGCGGGGAGAACATTTGATTTGCGTTTTCAATTATTATAAAAAAAAATTATAATACATTTTCAAACTGAGCAATAAATAGACATGAAATCTTAAATAGTCTGAATAGCCAAGTCGCATTGCCAAAAATGTATACCCATATTTAGCAAAATAATTTCACTGCAAAAAATAGCTACAGGTAGTGACGTATAGTCAAAACAGGCACAACGGTTAGCTTCCTCGTCAGAATTTCACTAGCTGATGACCTGTGTAGGAAAGCGGGAGCTCGTTCCGATTGCTGCACGAACATGGACAAGTGGTTAAAAAGAAAATTAATTTAGAACTTGCTCTTACGAGTTCTTGGATCAGGGTGCAAGCAGCAGTACATTTGTTGCTATCCAAGCTACTAGCATGGCCACTGACAGTGGCTGCGTTTCCCGAAAGCGTCGTAAGCCTAAATTGATCGTAGAATCCATCGTAAGACATAAGTTAGTTTTACGGGCCGTTTCCAAAGACATCGTAGCTAAAGTGTCTCTTGAAAATTCGTAGCTCTTGAACGCGCATAGATTAGCCTACTACTCCTTACGAGCATGTTTGGGAAACGCACGTAAGAAATATCGATTGTTTCGTTTTTTGCTCGATCGTTACTACGATCCATCGTTTTCGGGAAACGCAGCCAGTGACAGTGAGTCTGATGCAGAGCTTCGACCTCCTGGTCATATTGGTTGTATTGCTAATAAAACTTTGAAAAGTTTGATCTAAACTTCCATCCGAGTCCTGAAATTTTGTTTGAAGTGTTAAAAGCTGTATATGTGCGCCGGGGGGGGGGGGGGGGGGGTGTTAGGGTTAGGGTTACAAACATGAAAGAAAACGGGGTTAGGGGGGAGGATACGTAGATAGAGATAGAATGTCTGAAGGGGTACGGGACTGTACAAAGTTTGGGAACCACTGGTCTAGTTCATTGAAAAATATCCCAGTTTCAGTTCAACTTCTGTAAAAACAATAGAAAATAATAATAACAATATATAAGAGTTGTCTTTTTTTCATTTTGCATCCATGTAGCCTTGTTTTTAGGGTCGGCCTACTGGTGTCTCCACTGAGTCTCTTTGCTTAAAATGCACTCAGCGATCTACGACTGATCAGGAGCTCTCGTTAATCTACGACCCTTTCTAAGAGCCTCTTTAGCCACGACGCTTTCGGGAAACACAGCCCAGAAACTTTGCAGCGCACCTCTCTCGCTGCTGTCCTCAAGTTTTATAGGCCCTACCACCCAACTAACCAGTCAGCATTTAGTAAAAAGTATTATTTTAAACAAGACATTTTTATGATGGGCAGAACAGTAGGCTAATAGAAAAAATACAGTGGGAAAAACAAACAAACGAAGGAAACAAAATCAGAGGTGTTTTCCTTCATTTTGGGGGGACACAGGGAACATCTGGGGAGCAGTGCCCCCCTCAGCCCTCCCCCCCAGAACCGGGCCCATGAGAGCAGTGTCCCGATTGAAGTAGGCCGTAGCCTAGCCTACTTAAGCCCACGTATTAGTCCCTAGCGATGAAGTTCTCTCCATCATTTGCGGCTCGTCCCCAGCTCCTCGCTCCCTGGCTCCACTCACCACTGGCTCGTCTGGCATGATCCGGTCGTCAAAAGTGTTTTCGAGGCCGCAATCGACCTATTGTCCTTTCGACTCACACACATCTTTTCTTTCCCTCGTATCCTACCTGCCCCAAATCCCCCCCCAGACGTGCCAATCAGTCCTTAATCATCTCTGTGCCAATTGTATTTATTTGGGAAGATAAACTCCGTTCATAGCCTATAATTTATCATATATTCTTACTTTCTTTTAGGTAGGCCTACTTTATATTAAATACAATATAAATGAAAATACAGACACTTTGAGGAAAAGTCAGCAGTATTAAATGATTTATTTTACAAAATGTATTGAAATAACATTTCAAAACTGTAAAAATGAGCCTTGGTCTCGACTCGGCCTCGCCCTGTCTTGGTCTTGGTCTCGATACACTCTTGTCTTGGTCGAGACTTGTTCTCGGTTTAGGTGGTCTTGACTAAAACAAATGTTGACTTTTCACCATCCACAAAAAATGTCATCTAGCGACTAGTGACATCTGGCTAATTTGGCAATCTCCGTTTTCGCTGTTGAGGAACAGCAACATAACTGTGATTGTAGGCTACTAGGCCCTACGTGTTATTAGGCCTATAGAAAGTCGCATCAAGAAACAATAAAAAAATGTTCTAGCTCTATGTACTTTTGTGCACTTCATTAAAACGTACAACAGACCTGAAAGCGGTAATTTAGGTGGGGGGAGGGACGGTTGGGCATGCGTGCAGATGGCACTGGGGACGGGGGGGACATGTCCCCCCCAGATTCCTAGTGACCCCGATCCCCCCCAGATTCCTAGTGACCCCGATCCGTCCCCACCACTCTCGCTACGTAAGGCGACAAGCATCAGTTAATAACTGCACAGCTGATTAGGCGATGTTAGCGTGTATTAGCGTGTGTAACGTTGGCCACAAAAAAGTACTAGGCCTACAAAACAAAACAAAAACTAGTGTATTATGCTTATTTAAAGTATTTTTGGAACCGGCGTATTTACTGAAGCTGCAATAAACATTGCATATATATACATACACGTATATTATACAAAATAACTAATTGAGTTGGAATCATTTGCTGACAGCTTGGTCCCCCCCAGTTCAAAAATTCCATCTGCACCCCTGCGGTTGGGGAGGGTTTCTTGCACGGGTGTGATCGTCTTTTTCAACTGATAGCCTACCGTATTTTGGCCTTGTTTGAACACACACTGGAGCCCCGTCTTGTAATGTTTCTAATGTATATTAAAGAAATTAATTAACAAAGTAGCAACTAGCACACTCGGTGATAACATTGATGGGTAACATTGTCTTAACATCCCTTAAAAAACTGCAATTTAATGCAATCTTTACCAAAATGGACAATTCAATTTCTCACCTGAACCCCTGAATCAGGGGGCTCCAGATGTAGCTTTAGGGTGCTGTTTTTCCTGCACAGTAATTCATCAATTAAATACAGACACTAACCATGCGTAGTTGACTGCTGATATTGGTCGAGATTACAGGGATAGCCATATTACTATCCCAGGGATCATATAGGCCTACTTATTACCAGTTAAAGGTCACATGACATGCTGTTTTTGGATGCTTTTATATAGGCCTTAGTGGTCCCCTAATACTGTATCAGAAGTCTCTTTCCCGAAATTCAGCCTTGGTGCAGAATTACAGCCACTACTAGCAGTCCCACAAGGAGCTTTCCTCAGAACGCGCTGTTTTGGTGTCTGTAGCTTTAAATGCTAATGAGGAGCGGAGGGGCGGCACCATGCGCTAATGTTTACAACGGATGTATCGCAATGGCTGTAACCCCGTTGCTGTAAAATACCTCGAATTTGCCCATTCTCATCTGATAACCCTGGTTTGCAGAGGTACACACTCAGTCATTTCAATGAGGGGAAAGGTGGATATCGCGCGCGCCATAACACCAACAGCAGAACGTTTATCCAAATAACAAAGAAGTGTACAACACTCACGTACAGCATATGTATTCACACTTATACTTGATGCTATCTACCTTTCCATAGCGACAGTAACTCAGCTGTTAGCTGCAGAGCTAATGTTACAGCCACATTCTAAGGGTAGCAAGCTAGGTAACCATATACAGTAAAGCTACAAAATGATATAGCGTTAGTTAACTTACTTGTCCGAGGTTAGTAGCTGGACGAAGGAGAGTTAGTACTGATCCAGAATTTAATTTCAGCAAGGCCAGTTTTGTATTAGCTCAAGTTGAGGAAACAGTCGAAATTAAGATACTGATTGTTTAGAGGCTCGGATGACGGAACTACAAAAAGACTTGTGTGTTGATTTGTACATCCAAGCACTGAGCAACTGTTATGATGCTTCGTTCGTTTGCTAGCCATGGCATGATGTCTCTGCAGGAAAACACGATATTGCACTCGCCCTTGCACAATCGTAGCTCAATTCCTCATTGGCGGGCCAGATTATCTGGGCGGGCACAGCAGAGAGAAGGGCGGTAGCCTGGCTCCTTGTTACGTCAATAAGAGGAGATTTTCAAACCAAGCGTTTGAGCCTTCATTTTCTCAAAGGCGGAGAAGAACACCCAGGGCTTGGTTTACACCTATCGAAAATTCTAGCCACTGGGGGACCAAAGGCAGGCTAGGGGAACTCATATTAATGTTAAATAACCTCCTAAAGTGACGTTTTCATGTCATGTGACCTTTAATATCACTTTTGAGTTGCTAGCCTGCTGGTACTATGCTAAACTAGCACGGTCCCATTATGTGGGTAGGTTAGCTTTATCCTTCTGGCTTCAACAAGACCAGCTGCTGCTAACACACTGGTCGAAAGATTGCAGACACTAGGGATAGATTTAATACAAGCAGAAGTTACATGCTCTACTACACTAACAACTTTCAAAACATGTTGCCATTGTAGAATGCGTGGCGATGTAAGGCTAGCAGGTTTGCACTGTGTGGGTAGTTTTCCTACTAGCTAACTAACAACGACCTTCTTCTTAAAGCTACTTACTCTCTGGGTGGTCTCTTCTTTTTGGGTTGACATTTTCCTATCTACAAATCACAAAAGTGTCAAAAATATCAATGCTGAGACCAAACGAAATACTAATATGAGGCTTTATTATTTCCTGGCGTATTTAGTAGCTTAGCGTGTCAGACTACTGCCAGCGCTTTCTGCAAGTCACGATTCACGAAGTGTTTCTGACTGCCACTTCAGCCAATTAAATAACATAATCTTTCTCGCAGGCTCGAGGGCGCATTGGTTAACTTTGAAATGTATTTTTCACTTTTCTGGGCTACGAACATAGTATAGATAATAATACGAATGAATTTTGCAAATATATTGTGCAAAATTTTTTTTTTTAAAATGAACAAAATATTGTTGTGAACAATTGTGTCTTTCCCAAACTTTGGTCAGGACTAGTCCCTATGGACCCTATGCAAACCTACGCCCTTGCATCTTAAAGAATATATTGTGCTTATTAAAGTTCTGTCTTATGATCTGAGAAGTGTGCTCAGGCTTAAACATGGTGTCTCACACAGGGTGTGGGAAGCAGGCTGTTCTTTGTGTCTCTATCTCTTCATTTTCAGAAACAACCTTGAAACCGGGTGGAGACGGCACCCGAGCAGGTGGGACGCGTAGTGCAATGGGAGAATTCTAATGTCCCTGTGTAGATTTGAAGAGTCATGATGGCGGTTTCAATAAAATTTATTTAGTTTGTACAAATCAAGAATTAACAGAGTACTCTGGATCAGTCATTACGCACGGGGTGCTAGCCACAAGTCGTTCGTAAGAGTGATAAAGCCAAACCCTAAAACTCTGCCTTATATAAACTTAGAACAAATGGTTACTCTGTGATTGGTCAGCCCTGCTCAGTGACAGTTTGACTCCATACCAAGTGTCCCACAGTTCTTTGATGTCCCAGCTCCCTCTCTAGATGATGATAATAAAATACCCTTTTAATTATACACAAACAGGACACAGGACACAATCTCCTTTGGCCAAAAGGTCAGGGCTGCTACCTCCACTGTTCTATCTTATCTCAATAACAATACAGTTGAATTTACATTATCTTCAGAACAACTGTCTCTCTCCCCAGGTGACAAGACCTCTCCCAGTTCTCTAGAGTTCCTGTCTCCTAGTTAGGTGTTATAAACTGCAGATGGCCTCTCTGCCAAATGAGCTGAATCAACCTTTACTGTATTAAGCTTCTTTAAAACACATTCCTTATATATAAAACACATAACCAAGTATGGTATTCTAAATTTCCACCACAGTAGGCAAGAACAACTCCCTGATGCACGAGAGAACAAGCTCAACCCTCTTTTCATCTTTCTGTTTTAATTGCACTGTATAAATATATGCTGGGGAGGGACAGATAGTCAGTTGGACTTTGTGAACCAACCCAAACTCTGTTGCGGGTAGGAAAACGTAGACAACCCCAGAGCTCTTGACGTGTTGATTTCTAACTGCTGCATTAAAGCTGATATTATCGGACCTCTGCGACTCTAGACCACTCTTTCTAGAACACAGATTTGTGTCATTGAATACCATCATTACATATTGGAATAGACACAAAGAATTTCAGTCCTTCAATCTACGTGTTCTTTGCACAAAGTATTAAAAGATGGGCCATGCTCACTAACTTCATTAATACACAGTCCTCAGCTCACCCAAACGTGACTCAGAAGCGAGTATTTCCTACTCGCTGGTCTTCTAGATATGAGTCCCTATACGGTACAGGTATGTCGATGTATTGAAAATACTGACAAACATCGCACTGACGGGTGAGAAAAGGAATGAGCGCGACCAGGGCCGGCCCTAGCACATTTGGCGCTCTAGGCGAGCTTCACTCGTGGCGCCCCCACTCGTGGATATTCGGCAGCGTTGCCACAACGGACCGAATGGCTTCGCTTGCATCTTTCTCCGCCGCCATTACGGAACTACAACACAAACTAGCGCACGACAGCCACTCCCTCTGTTCGCTGATTGGCCGGTAGAAAATTAACCGGAGACATCTGACTTACTTACCTCATGGCCAGACCTAGTACAGAAGCAAAATCCAAATTGAGCGGAAGTACGTAGGAGGGCAGAGCCAGGCTACTAAAATCCCAGACCTAGTACAGAAGCAAAATCCAAAGTTAGCGGAAGTACGTAGGAGGGCAGAGCCAGGCTAGCCCACCCCCCCCCCACCCAAAAAAAACGAAAACGGAATTACAACTTTCAAACGCTATTTTGCCCTGCAAGACTGCATTTCTTTCAAATAAACACAACAACGATCGCAACAATGAACAAACATTAAATAAAGAACAAAATCCCTGAGAAAATGTCACGTCTGTGCTGAACAACGCTCCGGCCACGCCTCCCTGTTCAACGGTGCACACACGGTGCACGGTCGACCAATATCCCCAATATTGGTTGGAGATAACGAAGGGGGCGCACATTTTTTTTTAGCATTTTTTGGAGTGGGAGCCGCCTATACCTAGCCTGGCTCTGCCGTCCTACGTACTTCCGCTCAAATGTATTTGCTTCTGTACATAGATCTGGCCATGAGGTCCGTAAGTCAGATTCTGCAGGTTGATTTTCTACCTGTCCAATAAGCGAACAGAGGGAGTGGCTGAGAACGATGACGTTGGTGTCGTGTGCTAGTTTGTGTTGTAGTTCCGTAATGGCGGCGGAGAAAGATGCGAGGAAAGCCATTCGGTCCGTTGTGGCAACGCTGCCGAATATCCAACAGCTAAAGCCGGAGCAAGAACAAGTTTTGCTGAGTTTTGTTGGTGGCCATGATGTTGTGGCCCTCCTCCCCACGGGGTTCGGGAAAAGTTTGATTTTCCAGCTACGGCAGCTAGCTCTGTTACAGTAGTGGTGAAGGAATTGGCTAAGGCGAACGCTAGCGATTGGTTATGGCAGATCAGAGTGGCTCTGGGCAGATCCAATAGTTTTAAACTTCAACAGAGTACCCGCCTACAAGGAAGTCAACGCTTGTCAGTGGAGCGAGGCCAGACTCTCTGTACAAATGAAATGTACGAGAGTCTGGTTAGGACCAGGCTAGCCTATACCGCCTGTAGGAAAGACCGCCCCTGAGCGCGACAAAGCTGCTGGGTTGAGGAGATCAATGGAGAAATGTAGTTTCATTTGTCTTGTGGTTCTCCAGACTAAGGTGTTAGAGAGTGTAAATGCAGTGTAGGCTACCCCAAAAAACTGATGTAGACTTGCATAAAGCAGTGGAATTGCTGGATAATATTATTCAGATCTTATCTGACTACCGGAGTGCTTTTGGCCAGGCCAAGGCTACAGCCCAGACACTCACAAACAAATGGGGGGCTAAAGACATATTTGAAAATGTACGAATAAAGAGGGTGAAGCGTCACTTTGACGAGCTCTCGGAAGATATGCGTTTGTCGGATGCAGAAACGTATTTCAGAGTGCACATTTTCAATGCTGATCTTGACATCATAATCAGCCAGCTTTCCTGAGTAGCCCGGAGAGCCCGGAGAGCCCGGAGAGCCCGGAGAGCCCGGAGAGCCCGGAGAGCCCGGAGAGCCCGGAGAGCCCGGAGAGCCCGGAGAGCCCGGAGAGCCCGGAGTTTCAGGGCCGCAGTTCTAGGACCCTCGTTTTATCTGACAGCGCCACGTAGCGAATTGGATAAACATGGACCGGAACAAGATAATCAATATTTTCCTGCAGTAGTGAATATTGTAGGATTACGGCTCAGAACAAGATGGACTAGAATCAGAGTGTAAGTAGCTAATGTGAATCGCGTATGGTTATGTATAAAACAATTCTGGTGTCTTGAATTGGACAATAAAGTTAACGTTAGCTAGCTAACTTCAACTTTGCTGTCGAAATCATTTCATGACACCGGAGTGGTTTTCAACGTCAAACAAACGACTTGATTAGCTAATGTAACAGAGTTGAAATGAACCTTATTTACATTAAGTGAATTCTAACAAAAGATGTTCCAAATGTTATTCTGCATTCACTCAGGTGTAATATGAGGCTGCGCGACTGCTGTTTATTAAGTTTACTTTAACGCATTTTGGGTGTTTGCGCTACCCGTACTTTAGAGCGAGACCCTCTCGTTGGAGGTAAGCAGGCTTGGGAGCGCTCCGTGAATAATATAATATTTTAATAAATTAACATGTTTTATTTACGAACTATTGAATGCATACAAATGTATATAAGTTACACTAACCAATGCTCTAGAAACCAACAATGAAAGTGATTTGTGAATGTTATAACCGAGAAAGTATATTTTGGCGGCAATCATGCTGCACTGTGTGTTATGGAGAGCATTGTCCTGAGTTTGGTTTTATATTTTTTTTGATTTGTACGCAGTCGCGCAAGCAGCAAACATTCTGTCTTTATTGTGAATGCAGGTATGTGGTTTGTACAAAATGTACATGTTTAAGAATGTGTATGTATATATTGTAAGTGTTCAAAATTGGTTATGTTCAAACTATACGATCACTCAGTGTGCTATGTCATGCATGAAGTTAGCCAGTAAGACAGTGTTTGCTAGCCGGTACTTTAGAGCGAGACCCTCTCGTTGGAGATTTGTACGCAGTCGCGCAAGCAGCACATATTCTGTCTTTATTGTGAATTGTGAAGGAATGATAACATACTGCTGATCAATGCTGCTATACCAATCACTACCTCATATGAATATGTATACACACATGGCATGTAATGCTTAATACTAATATACATATATCCAATGATTATCAATTGATTAATTAAAGAACAAATGGGTTCAGGCACCAAGATGATTCTAAGTAAGTGGAATGCTGAGGTCAAGCAGGCCAACATGGGAGTCGAGTCTGTGGCACTCAGGGTCTGGTGAGAGCACAGTGGGCTATTCAGCTCTGGGGAGCAGAGTGTCAAAATGAGAGATAAGGTGATGCTGGGACAGTAACTCTTCTCTGCTCAAGGACGAGGCAGACCGGCTGGTCTGACTTGCAGTTTGGATACACTCTGTTCTGAGAGCACATTCCCTTGGAGACCCTGCCCCACCTGCCCATCTGCATTCCCTTGGAGACCCTAACCCCCCCCCCCCCCCCCCTTTTCATACTGGATGATCTACCCTTTCCCCTTGGAGACCCTACCCCACCTACCCCCATATATCATCGACCCTGGCCTGGCCGCCTCACCCCTTATCCTGGAGACACGACCCCCCCTTTCCTTGGAGGCGCAGCTCCCATCTCCCTGCACGCCATCAGGACCCCCGATCTACTCCCTTCCCTGGAGCCCCCCTTCCCTTGGATTACCTCAGACCAGTGGGTCTGGTCTGCCCCCCCTCCCTGAGCAGACCTGTGGGTCTTCTCCGCCCCCTCCCTCTCCGAACATCACCAGATCCGTGGACTGCCCACCTTGTGCCACCATGAACGCCCTGGACATTTAATTGGACAACCACATTCCCACCCCACGGTCTTCTGACCAATCGCCTGTCACAGACCTCCCTCTCTGGGGGGGGTACAAGACCTGTCTCCCAAGGACAGGGAGACAGAACTTGGTGTGGGCAGAACTCTCTCTGATCTCTGTCACGACCACTTTCTCAACGAAGGCCTTCGTTTGTTCTATTCTGAGACTCTGTTTCTGTGGGACTGCTGTTGCATCATCGACTGATTCATTGTACTAGACTACGAACATCTTGGTGTGTTGTTTTCATTGTGTATCTTGTGATTGCATCATTACTTACATTAAACTACAAATAACTTGGTCCGATATTTAACCTTGTATTATTCTCCACTACCCAGTTACACTATCCTTAACAGAATGCAGGCAATAAAAGCCACTGTGAAGAACCCCTGGTCCGACTCCTAATCACCAATGCACACGAGAGTGAGGGTCGTTACACTAACATTCAGTAGCTTTAGCACTAGCTAGCTACAGTACACACATAGCTTGCTTCAAAACTAACTGTAAATTGTTAGTCTACTCTTTGTTTATTTGTTTAAAATACAAAGAATGAACATCATATCTAGAATTGGCTGCAAATTATCATTGTGTCTCTCATACTTTTACCTGGTCTTCTCTTTGAACAGCAAGGGGAGAGCTCCAAGCTCCTTGAAAGAGATGGTATATGGACAGGAAAGAACCCACTGGTCCAGACTGTAAAACTGCTGAAAGATGAAGGCTAGCAGGGGAAGTTCATGGCCAGGAGGCTGGAGAGGCTGAAGTCCTAGAAGCCCCTACTGACAACTGTGCTGCTTCAGTGCTTCAGCTCGCATATATCACGGCGAAAGCAGACCCATAGTGTCTTTTTTTATGGACAGTACTTTGAGCTGCAATCTCTACACCAAAATGTGATGTATAAATAGAATATATATTATAATGCAATTGTTGTAGTTGCTTTAACAGGCCGATTCTGATGTATTCCTCAAATATAACAATTAGGTTTGCTAAGGAAGAACTGTAATATTCTGTGATGACTTGTCTTTGGAAATGAAACTCTTAAGAGTCGCTTTGCCTTTTGATCACATTTAACACTTTTTTATTACAAAATTATTGGAGCACCAATTTGCATTGCGTGTCATACAGCTTTGGTGTAAAATGTTTTCTTAGTCATGTTACACATCACCAATTGATTGCTTTTGTACATGTTTATAGTAAAGAATGAAATACGTTGCCAGAAGGTAATGTCGCGGTGACCAAATGAGCACTTACTGGCAACGTTGCGGCAACGTTTGTTAGCTGGGAGGTCTATGCAGTCAAGCAACGAATGATGTAACTCCACCACAGCAGATGGCGCTAGGATCTGTAAGTTCGAAGAAGCCAGTGAACTGATCACCGGAACAACTTGAGTTGTTTACATCCGGCTAGAAAGAACTAGCTTAGCTTGAAGGAGAAAGATACGTTCTTCGTGCTAAAAAAGTTTTGTAAACTATCCGAGTTTTGTTACCACAAAAATGTCAAAACTAGATTTGTTCAGGGATTTTATCACTCAGCGATTAACAACGGCCACTTTGGAGATATTTAGGGCAGCTGAAAAGTCGTTTGCCGAGTACGAAGGGGAGATTTGCCGTTCGAAAGAGGAGAGCGCGCGACTCCAACGGTTGTTGGACAATGTTACTCAACCTGATATCAAGCTTCATCGAACAGGTTTGATACTAATATACAGTTGATTATGATTGTCTGTGTTTATTAGAGCTATGTCTTATTTGATGTAGCACGGTCAGACCCAGCACCAGGTGTTGTGTCAAAATGAGGGTATTAAATATTTGGCAGAATGTAGTGATACCCGTTTGTTTTGGTAATGGACGATGGTATGATGGGCAATAGAATTCGTCATTTTTGGCCAAGGCTAACCAACTGGCAAGTGTAGACGGTGGAACGCAGATGTTGTGACATCAGATGCATGGCTGACATGAAAGGCACCCCCTTGCGGGAACGCGCGCGAACCACTCACTGAAGGATTTCGTCTTGATATCGCAACCAAACGGAGGGGAGACAGACGTCTCACATTGTACTTTTTTCTGTTATAGAATTTAAGAGATAACCGACAGTTATCTTTGTAAATATAGATGTTATTCTCAACACAAAGTCCTTAAAACTCGTCATTCAAACCCTATAGTAACGAACGTTAACCAACATTCTTGCTCCACGACGAGGGTTGCCACTAGCCTGGTCCTAACCAGACTCTCGTACATTGCATTTGTACAGAGAGTCTGGCCTCGCTCCATTGACAAGCGTTGACTTCCTTGTAGGCGGGTACTATGTTGAAGTTTAAAACTATTGGATCTGCCCAGAGCCACTCTGGATCTGCCATAACCAATCGCTAGCGTTCGCCTTAGCCAACTCCTTCACCACGAAGCTAGCTGCCATAGCTGGAAAATCAAACTTTTCCTGAACCCCATGGGGAGGAGGGCCACAACATCATGACCACCAACAAAACTCAGCAAGGATTGTTCTTGCTCCGGCTTTAACTTATGGATATTTGGCAGCGTTGCCACAACCGCCATTACTGAACTACAACTCAAACTAGTGCACAACATCAACGTTATCGTTCTCAGCCACTCCCTCTGTTCGCTGATTCGCCGGTAGAAAATCAACCTGAAAAATCTGACTTACGTACCTCATGGCCAGACCTATGTACAGAAGCAAAAATAAAATTGAGCGGAAGTACGTAGGAGGGCAGAGCCAGGCTAGGTTGCCACCTCCAATGTGGTCAAATAAGGGACACCTTGGCAGTGGCCCCCATGTCGTGGGAAAATAATTAAGCGGGAGTCTGGGGGTTGTCCCCCAGGAGATTTGGAGTGTTAAATACTTAATTTCCTCTCTGGTGATTTTTAAAAACCAATTTGTAGGGATGGGACGTATGGCACTGGCGCATCGATGCTTGTGTCGCAAAACCAATACGCACAGTTTCGAAAAGGTTTTTTGGAGCTCAAATTACGATAACCATGTGATAGATGACGTTCAATGCTTCTAACGTCACAAACTGGTTCAAAATGTTGACGCTCTTCTGAACCAGAGCCATAGAGGGAACGAATCCACCGCTTCTTGTTAAAGACAAATCACACATTGCCAGAGAAGCAGCACCACACTGGGGGGGAAAAGTCTTTTGAATTTACTTGATTTTAATGTGTACATCGGTCCCACATAATCAGAATGTGGCTAACGTACACACCTTTTCTCTCTCTATTGTTATTTCTTGTCAAACCAACACATTTTATTCACATTAGACTGTCTATTAAAATGGTGTTAATTTAACATATTATTTTTACGTTACAATAATATGAATTTATTGTGGAATGTATTAAGTAATTTCATCATGTCCAGGATACCTGATTTTAGAGTGTAACTGCAACTTGATTTTTTAACGGTAGTATTATGTAAAGGTATTATGTAACTTTAAGGCAATTGCATCATGTCCCTGGTACCCGAGTGGGGTCTTTAAATCTAACATGATTTGTAAAAGTTAGCTCTATCCAAATGTATTGTAGCCATCGGTTCCTTGTTGCGTGTGTGTGTAAATACAGTTGTATCAGGGCTCTAGAGTGCGACCATTTTGGTCGCACTATGCGACCAAAATGAAAATGAAAAACTTTGCCTCTGATTAACTTTTAACAAGACATGGACTTCTAAGTATTTGTTTACTGAGGTCAAAGTGAAAGCTGTGAAAAAAACCTAACGCGGACATAATAAGAACATAATAAGGACATAATAAGACATAATAAGAACTAATAAGAAGAATAAGAAATAAGAACTTTAATAAGAACGCGGACATAATAAGAACAATCAGCGCGGGCTGATTGTTTGCTAGTTGAACTGCAGACCCTGATCATCACCTGTCAGCTGTCCTTCGCATATCCACCTCAGACATTCAGCCAGATTTCGATGCACTTGTTCCAAGCCCACTGGATATCTCTCACAGAACAAAATGAACTGAAAAAACGTATTGCTTTTTGTATAAAGTTGATCAATTGCATATCTTTAACATACTGCAAAATAACTTTTCAGTGTTTGAAGATTAACTAGTTACAAATAAAATGAAACACTTGTTGTTTTTACTGTTTATTACTTTTAT
The DNA here is from genome assembly GCA_023658055.1 of Thaleichthys pacificus. NCBI lineage: Eukaryota > Metazoa > Chordata > Actinopteri > Osmeriformes > Osmeridae > Thaleichthys > Thaleichthys pacificus. Next base: position 24,603,609 of record CM042868.1, read on the forward strand.
AGTCTTTTCCTATTTGACCTACACCAAAATCTAAAATATTTATATATTTACAGAATATCCTTATTCTTCTGATAACCAGTAGCAGCTAATCAAAATATATACTTTACTGCTTTTTACAATGAGAGAAAATGAATAGTGAGCAGAATTATGTTCAAGTTTTCGTTGATGTGGCACATTTCAGGTTTCTCCTGTGGCCCCTTGTAAAAATGTATTGCGGACCCCTGAGTTACGGAGCTGGGCCATGGAGCTAACCCATGGAGCTAGGATTTTGATGCTAGGGAGAGTGTGGCAAGATGATTTAGCCAAGGCCAAAGGGCAAGAAGGCCAAATTACAGGTGTTGGCCATCTGAAGGGCATGCGACAGCAAGGTGGGACCCGCTATAAGACTTTGAGCCATGAAATGTTAGGTCTCAGTTCAGGGAAGCGCATTTAAACAGTAGCACTTTGTAGTTTGAAATGTTTTATTTTGCTTAAAATTTTTTAGTTTGGCAGCTCAGTGAAGCACTTAAAATATTTTAATTTTTATATACAGTATGATTGTGCTTGTGCAAATAAAAAATATATTTACCTACACCTTATTCTTGTTTAAGATCATTTACATAATATATATGAATGTATATGGAGCGTGATAAAAAGGTGACCTTGAAATTGTGGCGACGCAAGGAAAAATTTGGGTGCACCTAAATTTTGTGCTGGTGCACCTAAATAAAAAAGTTAGGCGCACCAGTGCAACCAAGGCAACAAGTTAGTCTGGAGGCCTGTGTATGTTGAAATGATTTGCATTGACAAAAAAGGCAGAGTCAGAGTTTTGTACTCAAGTTCTGTATTACAATTTAGAATACAGAAGAAGAAGAAGCTTAAAGGGTAACTTCAGTTTTTTCCTGAGGAATAAACACAAAGAGAACAATGTTGTCTGTTAAAATTGTTTTCATAAGGAAAAAGCGGTTCATCTGGTATAGCAGTACCAAAGATGCCTTTTGATTTATTGCTGACAGCTAAGTCTTTACTACAAGAGCCTGTTTTCTAGAGAGCAAAAAAAAGAGATGCAAATCCTGTCCAGTTAATTCAAACAAACAAAACTAGCCATACCAACGATGCTTTTAGGAACAACTACACCGTTTGGCTGACGGCAGTCTCTCTGACCCTTTCACTGAAAGTTTCCCTCCATCAAGTTCCATGAGATTTTTTTTAATTACCTCAAAGGTATAACGAAGGTCAGCAGGGTAGCTGAAGTTCAGGGCATACATTAGTCCAAAAAGCTTTGCAACCGCTAATGCTACATTGTCCAGTTCTTGCAACACCTTGATGCCTTCAAGGACAATGCCGATGTCCTTTGGTTCATCACAAGCATGTTCTTTCAGAACATAAATTCCCACAGTGGTGTCTTCCATGGCCTCGTTGAATGGCGTCTTCACCCATGCGCTGTAAAAAAAAAAAAAAAAAAAAGGCCAGTAAATGAGACCAATCGAGAAACAAATTAATAAACATTAAATCACAGATTTTTGTTCTTGTTGACAGAACAGTAGTTGAGTGTGGGAAGATATATAGTGCTGTAACTACAATTAATTTAACCAATTAAACTTGGGATGTTTTCTTGTTTATTTAAATAATGTGACAAACTTTAAATAGTCAATGACTTATAAAGAAAATACATTGAAAATATCACATACCCATCACAACTAGCCAGTCTAAAGTCATGTCCCAGATTTGTTAAAAGTCCCATGGCATGCTGTTTTTGGATGCTTATATATAGGCCTTAGGGGTCCCCTAATACTGTATCTGAAGTCTCTTTCCCGAAATTCAGCCTTGGAGCAGAATTACAGCCACTACGAGCAGTCCCACAATGAGCTTTCCTTAGGACGTGCCGTGTATGTGTCTGTAGCTTTAAATGCTAATGGAGGAGGAGAGAGGCGGTGCAAACTTCGGTAGGGGAACTCATATTAATGTTAAAAAACCTCAAAGTGAAGTTTTCATGCCATGGGACCTTTAAATATTGATTGTATAATGCTATTAAACAGATCATTTTAATAGATTATCAAAATAATAAATCAATATATTTTCTATGAATCAATTAATCATTTCAGCCCAAGTGATCAATCAGGAGAACAAAAAGGGAGTCGTAAGTCGTTTTTTTATTAGCTTCATAGTTTAGCACTTGGTTCATTTTGAAGTCAACTACTGGTGTACACTGCCTACTTACATCAGCCATTTGTGCTTTGATTGTTTTGAGTCTTTCCCCTAGCTGTCCTCCTCTTTTCGAAGAGCTTCATCAGCTTGTCAGAGTGGAGGTCAAGCTGAGACAGAAACTTGGATTGAAGTGGGACGGTGGTGATTCTCTTGAATTCAGCGTTGATCTGAAAACAGGATAATAAGTGTGAAGGCCCTCCCCTTCCCTGTGCGGAGGAATTAGGTTAAAATGGTAATCATCAGGGATAAAGCCACCATCACACATACAGTAGACCAGGACAGTCGTGAGTGATAAAGCACAGACGGATAATATACAATCAGGCATGTTAGCAGTTTGCCACCGTATCCAAGACCTTACTTATATCAACAGTAAACCAAAGATAAAAAACCAGCATGAGATAAGCCTTACCTACCTTCTCCAGAGAATAAACTATTTTCCTTAAATAGGGAACCATCTCTTGAGGACCTGTATTTAGGGTTGCAAAATTCCGGGAATATTCAAAGTTGGAAACCTTCCACGGGAATTAACGGGAATATACGGGAATTAACAGGAATAAACTGGAAATTCTGGGGTAATTTAACTGTATTTACCTTGTCATAAGCAGACATGCATGCAAACATGCATGTGGACATACATACATCCTACTCTCACTGCTGTAAAAAGTTAGTCTACTGTATACAAATAAACTTGGTATTAAAATGAACATGGCTTCAGTTTACCAAGTGATCTATATGCTAGGTAATGACAAACAGTGTTGGGAAAGTTCACTTTCTACATGAACTAGTTCAGTTCATAGTTCACAAATGTTAAAATGAACTAGTTCAGTTCATAGTTCATAATTCAAAATGTTTAACTAAGTTCACAGCTCCAAAAATGTCTTTCAATATGTTGCGAGCTATAATTGAAATCTCTGTCTGCAATAACGCTCTGGGCCTCTACGCAATTCGGCGCTCTCACACTTGCCAGGCATAGGGCTGAAACGTTCAGACGCAACACTGATGACAAAGACGTTCAACAACAGAACGTTTTACGTTTAGGTTTATGTTTCTGGCAGACAATTTTCCCAACCAGCTGCATTCAGGGTCCAGCTGAGCTAGGCATGCATAGTCTTGTTCTCAACTACATTGAAGCTCCCTGTTATATGCTTTTGCAAAAAAACTCTCAAAATTCCCGTGGAAAGATTTCCGCCCCTTTGCAACCCTACCTGTTAGAGCCCGAGCGATATATCGGCGGGCCGATATTATCGGCCGATATTGGGCATTTTCCAAACTATCGGTATCGGCATTTATAATGGACGATAAATGAATATTAATGGGTTTTTTTTGGTGAGGAAATAATAACAGGAGTCAGATGGTTAAGCAGTTAGGGAATCGGGCTATTAATCAGAAGGTTGCTGGTTTGATTCCTGGCCATGTCAAATGACGTGTACTTGGGAAGGCACTTAACCCTACTTGCCTCGGGGAATGTCCCTGTACTTAGTCGCTCTGGATAAGAACTGCTGCTAAAAGTGACTAAATGCAAACTACAAATAACTACTGTTAGGGAAATCAGTTTTTTTTGTTACGCGTTTCTGGATTTTTAAAATATTTTTTTATATCGGAATATAGGATTTTTAAATCACCAAATATTTGTATCGGTATCGGCCTTAAAAATCCTTTATCGGTCGGACTCTAGTAGACACAATAGATTTATTTGTACGTTTTTATTTCAAGTCTCCACCTTCGATGTTTCAGTGAGTGCTGTTGGCCGTGTTGCGTCTTTACTCCGCAGCTTCACTGTTGTAAACCAACCAATCAGCGTGCAACTCATCTATATATTCATGAGCATACCATAAAAAAAGAAAACAGCTTGTTTCATTATAGGCTATTTCACAGGGTGGCATTAGGGCGCATAGATCAGCACCCAGGCCATTTTCAGCCCAACCAATGTTACATACCCTATTCGGAGACCTTAAGGAATAGTGTGAAATACCCCCAAAAAACATGTCAATAACCCCTTTTAACACTGACTGTAACTCAATGGGTTGAGACAGTGCACTGCAATGAGCAAGGTCACAGATTCAGATCCAGCACAGTCTTTTGGCCTATCATCATTTTTGGCCTATCATCTTCATCTTAATCAGGATGAGATCATTCTGAAGTACCATGCGCAATTTCACCTTAAAATCTCAAAAGATGACTGAATTACAGTTTAGGAACCTCTGAAAAGTGTCAGCATTCCCTGTACAGCTTGGAACACTGCATTTACCACCATAGTCCATTTTCAATATACAAAAAAATGTTCTTCTTGGTAATTCTGTGGAAGTACACAGAGCAGCGCACAGCAAATTTTGGGGCGTGACAAAAGGTACAGACCAGAGCCAAAAAAGGTGGAGCTGACTGACGTCAGTTCGGTGGCTTTTTCAAAACCTACCGTTTTACAGCTAAAGTTTTTAATTCTGAGACATAGGAATGCATAGGAAAAAGGTGTTAATGGACTTTGAGGTTCACTGTATGTCCATTTTACCCACTGAACTGTCGTTATTCAACTGACAAGATAAATTCGGTTCTGAATGACCCCTTTAAGAATTAGTGTGGTCAGTACTGTTTCTCCTGTGGCAAGCAGGGTTTCAGTTAAGGCGGCCGCCTAAGCAACACACGCCTGCCGCCTTAACTACGTTGTCAAAAACAAAAAAACTTCTCTGCAGAACGCATTAGGCTATCGCACAAACTAGCCCCCGACACAAAGATATTGACGCAATGTGGACATTTACATATAAATACACCCCTTTCAGCCATTTTGTATTGAATTTCTTATTCCATATCACCCTATATAAGAACATGTATTTTACACTACACATTTTGTACTTTTTTTTCCATTTTCTTTTATACATTGCCCAGCCCTACCACATACCAAATAGGAAGCTCTTCACCGAGAAACAAATCCCTGTTGTGTACGACAAAGACGAGAGACGAGAGCTGAATCATTGAGAAAAACCTTAAAGTAGGACATATGAGTTATATTTAGTGTGAGGTGTGACCGGTATGACAGTGTTTACAGCAGCTTGTGAGTGCTAGTAATAGTTTACCTTTTTTTACATTCAGAGAACACATACAATAGGAAAGGACTGGTTTAAGGCAAGGTCCAGGCCTGATTTAATTTAATCTTTTGTCAGAGACTTTGTTTAATATGTGAACAACAATGTTCACTTTTTTAGTGAATTTATGATTTGCTGTCTGACAAAGAAATTAATCATTATGTACCATATTAAATTGCATAGCATCATATTCTTTTGCATCGCATCTTGTTGAATTACATTGTGTCGAATCGCACTGCATCGCAATAGGGGTGAATCGTATCGCATTAGCAGTTGCTTTTATGTGTCTTTAAAGTATTGGATCGTTGGCAATGCATCGAAATGTGTATCGCATCATCCTCAGTGATGGAGATGCACATCCCTAAAATCTATCATGGCAGACCTTATTTATGGGTCCTTCAGGCTTTTTTGTTCCCCATGAGAAATAAGGCATGTATACCAATTTTCAGGCATTTTGGAGTCATGGGGAAATCACGTAGACTTTTGGCGTGGCTTATAGTGCCACCTATGGGCATATGTGGACCATTAGCGGTCAGGGAGTAGTGAGTGACCTGCTGTGTCATTGGGCCAAATTTTTACAAATCGGGTCTAGGACTTTTTGAGATATTGAGCCATTTCATGGAGAAGAGGATCAAAATGGAGAGAGAAAAAGAATAAGAATTCTAACAAAAACAATAGGTTTCCTCCTGAGGAACCCTAAAAATAGGGCAACATAGTGGAATATGACATGGTGGCTTGTCCAATGTGCAAATAGGTGGATGGACTTTTAAATCAGGGGGGGTCAGATGGCTGAGCGGTTAGGGAATCGGGCTATTAAGCAGAAGGTTGCCGGTTTGATTCCCTGGCTGTGCAAAATGACGTTGTTTCCTTAGGCAAGGCACTTCACCCTACTTGCCTCGGGGAGAATGTCCCTGTCCTTACTATAAGTCGCTCTGGATAAGAGCGTCTGCTAAATGACTAAATGTAAATGTAAATAAATAGATAAGTGTTAGTCAGTGTGCAAGTCCTTGGCCTTGTTGAAGAGGCCAGCAGCGGATGGGAAGAAACTGTTCTTATGGCGTGAGGTTTTGGTCCTGATGGACTGGAGCCTTCTTCTGGAGGGGAGTAGCTGGAACAGAGAGTGTCCAGGGTGGGAGCAGTTGGCCACAATCTTCCTTGCTCGCCTCAGGGTCTTCGAGGTGTGCAGGTCCTCAAGGGTAGGCAGATTGCAGCCGATCATCTTCTCAGCAGTGCAGATGATACGCTGCAGTCTGCTCTTGTCCTTGGCAGTGGCAGCAGCGTACCAGATGGTGATGGAAGAGGTGAGGATGGACTCAATGATGGCTGTGTAGAAGTGCACAGCTGCCGTAGGAAGTACATCATCTGTTGTGCTTTCTTGGTGAGGGAGCTGATGTTCAGTTCCCACTTGAGGCCCTGGGAGAGGATAGTGCCCAGGAAGCGGAAGGACTCCATGGGGTTGACTGGGGATTCGCACAGAGTGGTGGGGGTGAGCAGGGCTGTGTTCTTCCATAGTCCACAACCATATCCACTGTCTTAAGATTGAGCTCTAAGTTGTTCTGGTCTCTTATTGAAGTTCTTGGAGTTATTTCCGCACTTTGCAATGCTACGGCAAGGGGAAGACTGTCCTGCTAGCCCCAATGTTGAGACATGACATTTACATTTAGTCATTTAGCAGACGCTCTTATCCAGAACGACTTACAGTAAGTACAGGGACATTCCCCCCGAAGCAAGTAGGGTGAAGTGCCTTGCCCAAGGACACAACGTCATTTGGCACACCTGGGAATCGAACTGGCAACCTTCAGATTACTAGCCCGACTGCCTCACCGCTCAGCCACCTGACTCCCCAGCGAGACAGCGTGCGAGGTGCAGGACCAAATGTCTAAAACTTAGCCGGAGCTGCTGAGAGAAGCAGCGAATTTGATTAAGGAAGATGCTGATGCACCCTTGATTATTAGCCGTAGCATTGCAAAGTGTGGAAATAACTCCAAGAACTTCAATAAGTTCCTCTGCTTTACTCGCTACATGCTCTGGGTCAGCAGGTCCTGCTTCCACATCCTCAGCTAAGTCTAAAATGTCTCTCACCAACTCCCTAGAAAGTTCATGAAGATCCTCCATCGTCTCTATCCAGGCACTCTACTTCAGACCAACACAATGGATCAGACTAGATTCGCGCTAGCCCCACCCACTGACTTTGATGGGCGAGTTTGACAGATAACACAATTAATGAAGCACTGCAACACGACACGTTGTGAAATGGAAATGTGAAATGTAAATGCAATCGACTGGGGGCGCTGTTTAGCGTTTGTAAATGGACCATGAAATACTTAAATAGTGAAATCATTATATATGTATTTTACATAAAATGAATTGGTATTTTATTGAATTCATGACACATTTAAGAACACATTTATGTATTTAATTCATATTTTAATTAATTAATGACACATTTAAGTAATTATTTAATGGTGTATTTAATTAATTCATTGTGGCACTTTTAGTCCTCCATACATGTTTTGCTATCTGCTAAATGCATAAATAACTTTGCAGCTCGTGAGGCGCACAGTTGGCAAATCAAGAGTTGAGTAGTGAGTGACGAGTGGTTGTCAAATTGTAATTCTCTAATCTCAATACATTTTTTAACAACTGGCGCGAGACAATGAAGTGAAAATGGCAGCAAAGTAGAGCTACGAGCTCAAACGGAAGCAGCTTTTTTAATGGAACGAAGATGCACTGTGTCGTCTGTCGTATGTTCCCGTCTAAAGCAGACAAAAGCGGATATTTTTACAGAGGCACCGACAATTTTTGAAAACAATACCTGACCAGCCATGCTAGCAGACAGCACCTGGTTTGCGTGACAGCTAAGCGGATGGTTGAAAATCCATCTTCGAGGCCATTGACCATGCTGGTCAGGAATTTAAATGTAGATGCCCATCGTGTTATTGCACGACTTATAACAACTGCATATCACGTCATTAAGACGGGCCAGCCGTTTGCCTCGTTCCCCCAGGCTATTGAACTGCAGCAGAAGAATGGTGTCGACTTGGGTACTTGATGAAATGCTATGGAAGCTTTTATATATTAGCATTGAGGGACCAGAGGTTTCAGTTTCAGCCAGACAGAGCAGAGATGGCTGTCAGCAGGGTCATGTTTGAGGTTAAAAGACAATTGTTTTGCTGACTATTACCTTTGAATTTTTTATCACTAGAAATGTGATTTCATTTTTGTTCTTTTTATATCCAGGATGTGTTTAATAAATGGTTAAACATGTTAACAGAATAACACAACTTATAAGTCTTTGGTTTTGTTGTAACAATGATAAATTACAACTTTTGGAGGGGGGGCCAGTAAAAACTGTCTTGGGGCCAGTAAGTTTCAAACCCACTGAAATTATTTTAATGTTGAGCCCTGCCAACTGTATGTAATTTAAACACACACATACAGCACACACACTGCGGCCACACAATGCTCTACAACATGTAGAGAAGGGAGATTCACAGGGATCACAGGAAGTTATTGACAAATATGCTGAGTGCTGCATTCTGTTTCTTTTTGACAAAAATCCTGTCTCTGCCTACTCCCTTTATCCAGACAATATGGTAAACAAGAGACTTCTCTACAGCAAACACAGGTTCCAATCACAGTGCAGATGAGTGGTGCGTGTGACTTGCAGACAATAATCGAAAGCAGTGGTTCCACTGTGAATATAGGAGTGAAACCATAGTAGATCTGGCATTCAGTCACGGCTAGGGAAGTGGATAAAAACGTAGTTTTAGTTGAATAATGAAAAACATCACTCATGAGCTTCTCAAAAGGCTAGATAAATGTTCCGATATGTGTCTCCAACCTTAAACAAGTCATATATTGACGTCAGAACTACCAGTTGTATATTATGCTTGTAAAGAATAGTGGTGGTGAAATTGATTGTGAAGTCTTAACATCTTTGTATCAGGGTTGGGTGGAGTGTTCCCTGTTTGGGTAACCATCCCATAGACCCCATGCTGAGATCTCTCTCTACATACTTTAGTTTTAATTGGTCTCTTCAGCTGTCAATCTAGGTTGCAGTATAATGAAGCAGACCACATCTAACTGTTGTCTTGCCTCTTCTTCCCCCAGATGTGCAGCAGCTCTCTCTCCCAGAGCCCCCACAGATTAAAGAGGAACAGGAGCTGTGGACCAGTCAGGAGGAAGAACAGCTCCAAGGACTGCAGTCTGAAACTACACACTCCGTGTTCACTTCTACCAGTGTGAAACATGACTGGAATCATGAGGACTTTTCTGAATGTTCATATCTTGTCCAAACTGTTAAAGTGGAGAACAGTGAAGGAGACTCTCTCAATGCAGAATCTTGTGTACAAGACTATGCAGCACCAGAACCAGGCAGTGACTCTCAAAACAAAGAGGCTCTGCCAAGGGAAAATATGCAGTCACACAGAGAAAACAATACATCAATGTCAACAGTGTAACAAAATTTTTGGTCGAAAAGGTGCTTTGGTTTTTCATATGAGGACACACACAGGAGAGAAACCTCATCAATGTCAGGAATGTAACAAAAGATTTCGTATTAAGTCAGATTTGGTTATGCACATAAGGACACACACAGGAGAGAAGCCATATCAGTGTCAACAATGTTACAAACGTTGTAGTAAGAAGTCAGATTTGGTTGTGCACATTAGGACACACACAGGAGAGAAACCTTATCGGTGTCAGGAATGTAGCAAACAATTTGCTCGAAGTGATACGCTTGTTGAACACATGAGGACACACACAGGAGAGAAACCATATCAGTGTCAACAATGTAACAGATCGTTTCGGCGTCCGTCTATTTTGATTGAACACATGAGGAAACATACAGGGGAGAAACCGTATCAGTGTCAACATTGTAACAAACTGTTTAGTAAGAAGTCAGATTTGGTTGTGCACATGAGGACACACACAGGAGAGAAACCTTATCAATGTCAGGAATGTAACAAACCATTTGCTCGAAGTGGTACTCTGGCTGAACACATGAGGACACACACAGGAGAGAAACCGCATCAGTGTCAACAATGTGACAGATCGTTTTGCCGTCCCTCTCTTTTGGTTGAACACATAAGGACACACACAGGAGAGAAACCATTTCAATGTCAGGAATGTAACAAACTCTTTTCACAAAGCAGTTCTTTGCATACACACATGAGGACACACAGGAGAGGAACTGTGTCAGTGTCAACAATGTAACAGATGTTTTGCAGGGAGGCTGAGGCCTATACTACAAAGCAAATTCAATATACCTGGGATATCGTTAAGTTATATGGTTTCACTAAACCTTACCAGGGTTGTTCCAGGCTCAGAATGGGCCTCTGAGGAGTGACACCAGTAATGATAATTGATCTGCATTCAGAAAAGGCAATGAGTGACCTTATGGGAAAATATGCATTTTCTTGTAATTTGGGAATAGGGTAAGTGTTGTTGAGGAATAAAACTCTTTAAGGCTTTGTGTCTCTTTTTGGACTATCTGGTCTTAAGACCAGGTAGGTCTTTAACCCTCTCCAGTCACCCCTCTTTCTCTACTTACATTACATTATGCATTTAGCAGACGCTTTTATCCAAAGCGACTTCCAAGAGAGAGTTTTACAAAAGTGCATAGGTCACTGATCATAACAATGAGATAGCCCCTAACATGTTTGCGGGTAGCCAAACATGAAGCATACATTGTGAAAACCAAATAAGTCCCAAAGGGAAGAACAATGGTAGCATGTAGTTAGACAAGTTACAATTAAACAGCAAGAACCTCAAAAGTGCAAGAGTGTACCTGTGGGAAAAAAAATCTTGCCTCTCTCTGTTTGTATCTGACACTACAAAGCTAGATTTAGAGTTGGTGAGGTTTTCAGGTTTAACTCTGGATTTTCAGTGTCACAACAGCAGTTCACTTTTTACCAGGATAGATCACCATGGTAACTCAAGGGTCACTTCGAAAAGCGAAGAGAAAAGCAATAGTTTTTAGAGACCGGCAAAACCCTTTGGCTTTCGATGATGCCTTTTTGTAAGAAAGGTATCAGTTTTCAATTTCTCTTTGCACTTCTAGAGCCGTATGTTGTTAATGTGACACAAATAAGTTGTGTGCTTACAGTCCCACAGACTGTATATTGAGATATTGATTTGGCCATTAACTCTTGGATGTTTAGGTTTTTCGACGCTCATCCTGGACTTGTTGTCATAGCAACAGGTCCATAGGCTTAAACATGCTCAGGAGCAGCCTTATTTTATGTAAACAAGATTTGATTGTGTCCTTATAAGCAGAGATGATAAAGGAAGTCTGTCACAGCCATAGCAACCTGTTGTGGAAGGTGCAAGGATAATTCGCAGAGCTTTTTAAATTTATTGCGTATTGCATGTTAAACAGGATTCAGCATAGCAAGATACTACACTTTTGAGAGATTTACATTTAGTCATTTAGCAGACGCTCTTATCCAGAGCGACTTACAGTAAGTACAGGGACATTCTCCCGAGGCAAGTAGGGTGAAGTGCCTTGCCCAAGGACACAACCTAATTTTGCACGGCCGGGAATCAAACCGGCAACCTTCTGCTTACTAGCCCGATACCCTAACCGCTCAGCCACCTGACTTATAAAGGCACCTTTGGCCAAATCTAAGTAAAGATCATCCATTTCTGAGTTTCAGTAAGGTAGCTTCCTCATCTGAGTCAAGATTGTCTTTGGACAATAATTTGTCGAGGTTGTCTAAAATAGCTTGGGATTTTTTACGATTGAAGCGCCAAGCATCAATAACCTGTAGGTTATCACAAAGAAGCTGATAATTCTTGGATACACTGTTTCTCAGAGGAAATCTATCCAGGGCATCATCAGGGGCTTCATTAAAATCTCCACCTATCAGCATATGTGCATCTCTGTACTTGCTTTTTAAGTCGAACAAGATCCGGCTAAGTTTTTCAAACATGCATGAATTTAAACACTTGTTATTATGTCCATAAACATTGCATATAATAAATTGTGTGTTATCTATCTTTAATATCATTATAATCCATCTTCCTTCTCCAGAGTATACTGTCTTTGTTATATCACCCTTAAAATTATGAAACAAAATTGCCACCCCCGCTGAATGAGTTGTGCCATGACAAAAAAACATTGAGTCACCCCATTGAGCTTTCCAAAACTTTGCATCATTGTCACAAGAATGGGTTTCCTGCATAAAAATTATTTGAGCTTCTCTTTGTTTCGTAAAAAGAAAAAGTGCCTTCCTTTTATCAATGTTCCTTAGGCCTCTAACATTAAGAGAAAAACAAACTAATTTCCCCAAATTAAGAACTGTCATCTAAGAATAAGAACACTAAACACAGAATATATACCTACAACACTTTTGTAACTAGAGGTTATATCAACAATCTCACAAATCTGTAGATTTAACATACTGTGACTAGAACATTGATGATGTATAATTATTGACAAGAAACACCAACTATAAGTATCATTTGTGCCCATACTCACTCAGTACAGGCAACTAAACATCAATAGTAACCCTTTTACCCTCAATGTAAGCAAAGGCACCGCTGAATTATGTTTTATTGAACTTCTCCTCTAGCTTTCATAACCAAAGGCCACGCTTTGGCTCGAGCCGTTCTATCCTCCGGTGACAAGTCTTCCTTCAAGCGTAGATGGGCTTCCTCAAGAAATGTCGATCCTTTTGCATCTCTCCAGACGATATCACGAAAATGACGCATGCTGAACTGGATGATTATAGCTCTTGCATAACTATTGTCTTTTTTCTTCCCAATTCTGTGCACCGAGTCCACTACTTCTGGCAATTTCACAGCAATTTTCGGGGAAACCTTGCCAAGCACTTTAATCACTCGATCGTGGGTGTCTTCTTGTAGATCTTTCTCCTCCAACCCTTGTAGTCGTAGCCCCCATCTTCGACGATAGCTATTTGCCTCCAATAGTTGAAACTTCAGTTGTTTATTTTCTTCTTTCAGATCAATGGTTTTCTTCTCTAGATTCATTATCTTCTCGTTTTGATTTGCGACATCCTTAACCAGTATCTCTACCGTATCATTAAAAAAAGTTATAGCTTGTTCGGTATAGTCTCACAGTTGTCTCCACAGATGTAATCTTCTGAACTATTACCTCAAACTTCGTGGAGAGAGACTGAATGGCGGCGGACTCTTAGTTGGAGTGTTTGTAAGGGAAGTACAGGGACATTCTCCCCGAGGCAAGTAGGGTGAAGTGCCTTGCCCAAGGACACAATGTCAATTGGCACGGCCGGGAATCAAACCAGCGACCTTCTGATTAACAGCCCGACTCCCTAACCGCTCAGCCATCTGACCCCCCAATTAATTTAATTAAAGCATTTAATTGAAATGGGTGTATCAGGTGCCCTCGGTGAGAGGCGTCGAGCTGGGGTGGGAATACTTGTTTCCCCTCGGTTCAGCACCTGTACGTTGGGGTTCACCCCGGTGGACGAGAGGGTAGCCTCCCTCCGCCTTCGGGTGGGGGGACGGGTCCTCACTGTTGTTTGTGCTTACGCACCAAACGGCTAGCGCAGAGTACCCACCCTTTTTGGAGTCTCTGGGGGGGGGGTGCTGGAAAGCTCTGGATAAGAGCGTCTGCTAAATGACTAAATGTAAAGTGCTCCTCCCGATCTGAACCCGAGCAGGTGTTTTGTTGTTAGGACTTCTGTGCTAGACACGGTTTGTCCATAACGAACACCATGTTCAAGCATAAGGGTGTCCATATGTGCACTTGGCACCAGGACACCCGAGGTCTCAGTTCGATGATAGACTTTGTAGTCGGATCTGAGGCCGAATGTCTTGGACACTCGGGTGAGGAGAGGGGCGGAGCTGTCAACTTATCACCACCTGGTGGTGAGTTGGCTACGATGATGGGGGAAGACGCCGGTCAGGCCTGGCAGGCCCAAACGTAATGTGAGGGTCTGCTGGGAACGGCTGCCAGAATCCCCTGTCAGAAGGAGCTGCAACTCCCACCTCCGGGAGAGCTTCGATCATGTCTCGGGGGGGGGGGGGGGGGGGGCGGGGACATTGAGTCCGAATGGGCCATGTTCCGGGCCTCCATTGTTGAGGCGGCTGACCAAAGCTGCGGCCGCAAGGCGGTCGGTGCATGTCGCGGCGGTAACCCTCGGACCCGGTGGTGGGCGCCGGAGGTGAGGGATGCCGTCAAGCTGAAGAAGGAGGCCTATCGGACTTTATTGGCTGGTAGGACTCCAGAGGCAGCTGATGTGTACCGGCAGGCCAAGCAGAATGCGGCTTTGGCGGTCGCGGAGGCAAAAACCCGGGCGTGGGAGGAGTTCGGCGAGGCCATGGTGAATGACTTCCGAACGGCTTTGAAAAGGTTCTGGACCACCATCCGGTGACTCAGGAGGGGGAAGCAGTGCACTGTCAACGCTGTATATAGTGGGGATGGTGCGCTGCTGACCTCGACGGGGGACGTCCTGGATCGGTGGAAGGAATACTTTGAAGACCTCCTTAATTCCACCAACACGCTTTCTGACGTGGAGGCAGAGTCTGGGGACATCGGGGGGGGGGTCCTTCTTCATCTCTGGGGCTGAGGTCGCCGAGGTGGTTTAAAAGCTCTGCGGTGGCAGGGCCCCTGGGGTGGATGAGGTCCGCCCGGAGTTCCTTAAGGCTCTGGATGTTGTAGGGCTGTCTTGGTTGACACGACTTTGCAACATTGCGTGGACATCGGGGACAGTGCCTCTGGACTGGCAGACTGGGGTGGTGGTTCCCCTCTTTAAAAAGGGGGACCGGAGGGTGTGCTCCAACTTTAGGGGGATCACACTCCTCAGCCTCCCTGGGAAAGTCTATTCAGGGGTCCTGGAAAGGAGGGTGAGTCGGATTGTCGAACCTCGGATTCAGGAGGAGCAATGTGGTTTTCGTCCTGGCCGTGGAACTGTGGACCAGCTCTACACCCTCGGCAGGGTCCTGGAGGGTGCATGGGAGTTCGCCCAACCAGTCTACACGTTTTGTGGTTTTGGAAAAGGCGTTCGACCGTGTCCTCCGGGGGCTCATGTGGGGGGTGCTCCGGGAGTACGGGGTACCGGATTACATGATCGGGGCTGTTCGGTCCCTGTACGACCTGGTGCCAGAGTTTGGTCCGCATTGCCGGCAGTAAGTCGAACTTGTTCCGGGTGAGGGTTGGACTCCGCCAGGGCTGCCCTTTGTCACCGATTCTGTTGATAACTTATATGGACAGAATTTCTAGGCGCAGCCAGGGCGTTGAGGGGGTCTGGTTTGGTGACCTCAGGATCGGGTCGCTGCTTTTTGCGGATGATGTGGTCCTGATGGCTTCATCGGGCCGTGACCTTCAGCTCATCGGGCCATGACCTTCAGCTCTCACTGGAGCGGTTCGTAACCGAATGCGAAGCGGCTGGGATGGGAATCAGCACCTCCAAATCTGAGGCCATGGTTATCGACCGGAAAAGGGTGGAGTGCAATCTACGGGTCGGGGAGGAGATCTTGACCCAAGCGGAGGAGTTCAAGTATCTCGGGGTCTTGTTCACGAGTGAGGGAAGAATGGAGCGTGAGATCGACAGGCGGATCGGTGCGGCGTCCGCAGTGATGCGGGCTCTACATCGGTCCGTCGTGGTGAAGAAGGAAGCTGAGTCGAAAGGCGAAGCTCTCTATTTACCAGTCGATCTACGTTCCTACCCTCACCTATGGTCACAAACTGTGGGTAGTGACCGAAAGAACGAGATTGCGAATACAAGCGGCCAAAATGAGTTTTCTCTGCAGGGTGTCTGGGCTCTCCCTTAGAGATAGGGTGAGAAGCTCGGTCATCCGGGAGGGGCTCAGAGTAGAACCGCTGCTCCTCCGCGTCGAGAGGGGCCAGTTGAGGTGGCTCGGGCATCTGATAAGGATGCCTCCTGGACGCCTCCCTGGTGAGGTGTTCTGGGCACGTCCGACTGGGAAGAGGCCCCGGGGAAGACCCAGGACACACTGGAGGGAGTATGTCTCTCGGCTGGCCTGGGAACGCCTCGGGGTCCCCCAGGAAGAGCTGGTGAAAGTGGCCGGGGAGAGGGAAGTCTGGGCCGCCCTGCTTAGGTTGCTGCCCCCGCGAACCCGACCCCCGGAAAAGCGGAAGATGGATGGATGGGTGTATCAAGTGAATCATTAGGCTTGGTCACGTGAACCAGGTGACTCCCTGACTTATCCTACTCCTACCCGTAACATGTGTCGCCTCAGTTACACTATCAGGGCTTGGAAATAACATTTCATAACAATTTCATTAAATCAAACAGCTGCAAGACCCAGTGAAGCTAGCTAGCAAACTAGCTAGCTAGCTAGCAAACTAGTGTTAGTTAGCATTGCTAACGAAATTGGCTAATTCAACTTCGGTAGTGCAACCAAGCTGTTTATAGGTTAGTTTTAGATATAATTTGATATAATGGTCGTGTGGACAATAAGACACGGACGCGGTGTCTTTTCACAACTTGTTTTTTCCTACTTCTCTTCTTGACATCGCCATTCGAACAGCCCTCATTGACTTCACGTAATGCTTACGTCAGCATCATGCCTACGGCAACCCGTTGAACATAGAAAGGTCTGCTACAGTAGGCTATCCTCGGGATTTGCAAGATAGCTAAACTTATACTATATCTAAAATAATTTTGGAGACATAACAATGGATTTTGCCACTAAATGAGTGACTTGGCTTTATTTCTGGACATACTATCCACAATCGAAGTGTGTTACACAATGCTGTAAGATCGCCTATACTCGTGCATTGATTGGTATTCATTTGAGTCACATAACGTCACTGTAGCTTTGCTCCGCCATCTTACCGACCGACTCGGTCTCAGTTAGTGATGGGCAAGGGGAATAACCATAGATATATATAAAGGTAGATGTCTCGTCCGCGTTGCCGGCCAACGGAGTCGAACGTCCGCACATGGCGGCCATCTTGCTACAGTCAACTCGCTCACCCATAACATTGTGTTGGTGCTACATGTTCTTTTTAAATGACCATAACTTGCTAAATTTTCAACCGATTTTTAAACGGTTTGGTTTGTTATCAACGTCAGAGATGTCGTTATCCCACTGCATACTTCTATTCTTTAAAAAAAATATATATATATTCTTAAGTATGCAGTGGCAAAAAGTGTCTTCTGTCAACGAAGGGTAGCAGTGCTAGCCTACGTCACTACGTCAGCACACGTTAGCAACGACGCATGGATACAACGTGATAGAGACGTTCTAGCACGCAAATTGGAGCTTGGATTATGAGTGAAAAATGCCAACCCCCAAAATTACCAACCATTGGGTTTTGTTGAGAAAGCAATTTCGAGTGGAACTGCCATCTCTGGATTTTTTATTTAGGTTGTGAAAGTCTTTGTAATTTGAGCGAGTGCGGGTCGCCCGTGAGACTGCCTAGGCGGCAGCCATGCAAGCGTCATAGTAGTTTAGTATTTTCGTATTTTTATAGTTCGGTCAATTCTACACCACAAAACAGAAGGAGGGCAATGTTGTGACGATATGACTATTGTGAAGACAGCCAGATGGTGAGATTTTAATTTTAGGTTGCTGTAAAAACTTTGATTGGTTTGCTACGTGAGAGCCCCGTCAGCCTCCGTTGACGATTGCGTCAGCTGTTGTCGATCTTTGATGAGTATTTTCTTAATTTCGTACCAGGGTCAATTCTACATCAAAAATCAGGAGGGCAGTGTTATAAAGATATGGCGATTGCGAAGACAGCCAGCGCGTCAGCATATTTTTGTGATTTGTGTAAAACTTGGAATTTGAGTGACACCACGGCTTGTTTTGACGTTAGACTCAGTCAGACTCGGCTCACCCACTGGCAGTGTGTAGTACTGTCTTCAATGCCACAGCTAAACTTTATGTCAAAAGAAACGTTCTCATTTCCGGCGCTTTCAAACAATCAGTGAAATGTGGAGCAACAGCAGCTAGCTTGCCTCTAGCAAACTTATTTTGAATTAGCCATTTCCCCCTACATTAATGTCAAACTTATTTACGTTTTGGGGGGCATATTTTCAGTTAGCAGACGGTACTGTTTGAATCGCGATTCCATACTGCCAGTGACAACTTTGTTACAGTAGCTTGTTTCAAAGGGGGTTTGCAGCTGTTTCAAAGGGTGTTCTTAATGAAATATGCAATATGAGTAGGCTAAATGCTTGAAAATATCACTAGAAGGGAAAAACTTAGAGGACGGACCCACCTGCAACCGACGCAAGCAAGCACACCCTACAATTTCCCCAGAAATTGTACCCTCTCTAGTTTGCAATATTATATAATATATATATATAGGCCTATATAATATAGACTTGCAATTGGAGTGATAGGCTACTGCGTCCCGGGGATACATTGTTTTGACGTTAGCCTCAGAGTCAGACTCGGCTCGCCCACTTGCAGTGTGTAAACAATTTTGTATTTCACTCAATTCTACTCCAAAAACGTCAGGGAGGACTGCTTTTTGTAGACAAGGCCCTGCTAAAGAAAGCCAGTATATCTGATTTTTCAAGGCGAGCCTGTTACATTCGTCATATGCCCTGAGAAAGCGACCCACGTTAGCCAGGCTAGTTTTGCCAATTTCAGTAAGTCAGGCTATTTAAAGGTCTCTGACAGTCAGAATCACTGTTTACAGCCAAAGGTCGAGCTGGTCTTGTAAGATGTGTATATATTGACCAGTTTAGAGCTAAATACTCTTGCCAGAGCCTGGAATCGAACCCGTGTTTTGAGTGACTTTGCATGGGTCTCCATCAGGTCAACACGTTTGGATTCAAGTTCAAGTAATGCCACTGCATTTCACAGTCAAAACTGTAGTTTATGTCAAGTGTAGATGGAAAAAGCTTTGTTTTTCACAACTGAACTGACATGGATCCCTTCTTCACTTTGACAGGTCTGGAGGGTCATGCAGAGGCCTGCTCAACAGAGTTCAATAGAGGATGCTGAGATCAACACAGACCCCTTGCTGGACTACCCCTCTCTAGCTGGACAGCTTCTCTTCAGCCCTGACCCCAGGACAGCTTCACCCAGCTGGCCTGCCCTGCCTGCCTGCAGGCCCTGCTTGCCCCTGCCTGCCAGCCCTCCAGAGACAGTCACCCCACAGACACAGTAGCTCTGCAGCCTGCTTTTTTGAGGACATTGATGAAAAAGGACAAACCAGCATTTTTTACTTTGATGAAAGTCTAAATGTTTAATCCTTTCCATGTTCCAGTATGCCAAGCTGCTGACTTTGAGTTTCTTAAGTGATGAAACCAGTTCAAGTGATAGACTTTTGACCTGAATCCAATGATTATTCATCTGAATAACAACCACTCAAGAGAAGTACTGCTTCTTGGATGATTTGTGCTTCACATCAGTACATCTCACACATTTGCCTTTGTTTCCATGGGATTCATGGAATTGCTAGTTTCTGCTCCACCATTTCCACCATAGTGTAATAATAAATGTAATTTAGGACAGCAATTACATTTTTGTGTTATCCTTTCGCATTACACACATTTAGTCAATGTTCTTAAACTCAACCGATTATTGTCATTTTACCATACTGTTCATATTGAACAGACATCAGTGTTTACTTGGAAAGATTACTGTATATTTCCACTTTTGATTTGTATTTCCATCGTAAGTTTGGTCTTTAATTTCATTTGGAAGTGGTATTAAAAGGTCTTACATTTAACTTGTTTATACCTGTAGACACCCTGTGAAGCCCAGCCCCCACTCCAGAGACAGTTGGTGACAGAGAGGTGCAGACATTAAGTTAAACATAGTTATGCCTTAAGAGTAGAGTAACAAATAGAGACTAAATGTGTAAATGGATGTTGAAACTCAGTTCTCTGAGTTGGTGCATGTCAGTTTAGGCAAAGGTAGCCTTTTAAACCTCTAGGTTTAAAACAAATTCAGATTTGATTGGAACTCTATCTTTTATACATTTATAGTTGGATTTGACATTTAACAGACATTTAATTCATTTAGCAAGTTGTTTAACTCAAACAAACATAACACAGTAGCCTACATATGGTATACAAAGCTGCAGTCAGATTTGGCGAAATTGTTAGCTTGGATGTTATCTTTACATATAGATGGGGTCTTTGTGATAATGCGCACGCAGCTTCAAGGCAGAAAGACGCGTTCCATTTCACTTTTACTGTACCTACACCTTTAATGTTCCCGCCATCCCCCCTTTCTGAATAAAGTTCGACTGATCTGATTTGTTGGTTTCTGTTGCTATGAAAACCAGTTTAGCCAAGCTAACTAACATTGTTTTTAGCTAGCTAACAAAACATTAGTAAACATAGCTTGCTAATCGAGCAGAACTTGTTAATGCAGGAGACTCAAAGACCTTAGCACGTCACTAGCATCTCGTCATATCATGCAGTCGGAGCACAGCTAAATAATCAGCTGTCAGCGCTCGAGTACCCAGCATGCAGTGCGGCATGTCAAAAAACGCAAAGACTTGTGGAAAATAGTTCGGTTACAACGGCCATGCGAGGGATTTCAGTTGTTGTCTTCGTTCAGTTAGATGTTTGTAATGTTATTGTTTGTTAGTTAATATAATCTTGTTGGTCACCCTGAGTGTGCATGTCGTGTAGTTTAATGGGAACAGAGAGTCGGCTATTTTACCACTATAGGTTACACTCGGAAGGAGCATTTGCTCTCTTGTTGTCCAACTCTCCATCTTTAACATTACATGTTTATAATATTTTGCGTGGCACCCCTAGGGCCAAGCACTCTCGTGGTCCTGCCTTGCTCTCAGGTCTCCCTCTGTCTCACACAGGGAGACTCTCCACCGCAGACCAGACGGGAGGAGGGCCAGGAGCCCCAACACCACTACTAGGAGCAGGCGGGCCACAGGAGAGTGCCGCCCCTTTGGGGACGGGCTACCGAGTGGTTTAGCCTGCTCTGAGTCTCCTTCTCCCCCCCACCCTTGCAGGTTCGGGGGACACGTACCACCACCACCATGGCTGCCAGGATGAACCCTGGGGCGATGAGACGGGTGAACGCCGTCAGAGTGACCGTGAAATCTGAGGAGGCTGCCGGGGACGGAGCCACCACAGGATCCACAACCACCACAACGACAGGACAGCAAGACAAGACGAATGTAATGACCCGCCTGGAATTCAGCAGAGCCATACTCCAACGAGGTATGGGCTTTGTGCCGACAGATCTCAACTGCCTGGTGAAACTACCCTCAACCCCCAACACCTTTGAGGTCAGTTTCAAATCACCACAACTGTTAGAGCAATTTTGGACCATGTACCGTCAGAACAAAAATAACCCGCCATTTAGCCATCTTCACACAGAACCATTATCAGACAGGGAAAATAAAGTAGTCACCATTCAATTTCATAATGAAGCAATACAGGAATACGATGTGGAGGTTTGGCTGCGCCGCTTTGCCCGCGTCAACTCTGGAGCGAGGAGGGTCCTGGATGAAGACGGAGTGTGGACCGGGGCACGGAAATGGCTGGTCCAGCTCACACCGGATCCTTCAGCGGTGGGCGGTGTCCAACACATCCCCAGCACCATCAATCTGGGGAACCATAGGGGCACCGTCCACTATTATGGTATGCCCAAACTGTGCAGGATCTGCGGCCACCTGGGACATCTGGCCGCGGCCTGCACGAAGACCATCTGCCGCATCTGCAGAGGGGAACACCCCTCTGCAGAGTGCATCAACACACGCCCCTGCAACCTGTGTGGGCTTCAGGGACACCTCTATAGAGACTGCCCCCAATCCTACGCCAGCAGAACGAGGAGGGCGGCCACCGCTGCCGCTACCACCACCACAGCACCGCCTGGACCTCCACCCCAGACGGAGCAGGCCGCCCCTCCTCCACCCCAGACGGAACAGGCCGACCCCCCTCCACCGACGTCCCCTACCCCCGACCCTCCCCCCCCCCCTATCCCTGACTCCCCCCCTTCAGACTCCTCCACACCCCCCCTCTCCATCAATACGGACCCCGACCCAGTTCTTGACTCCCCTACCAACCCCACCTTGACTGACATCCTACCACCGGGGGCAGTCTCACCCCCACCAACACAATCAGGCTTACTGGACTCTCAGACAGACCTACCCATCCCTCCCCAATCGACACCTGTCACGACAACTCTACAGGACTCGGACTCCACTGACATGACTTCCCCGACATATCTACCCATCCGCACTTCCACCCCTGCCGGGCCGGTGACCTTGAGGGAGCCGGCCCTGGTAGGCATTGTCACCCCCCAGGACTTACCCCCACATTCCCAGTCACTATACAACGAGGACAGCAACAGCACACCGCTCACGGACTGGAACCAAGTCGTTCTGAAGAGGAAACGCAAAACCACCTCTGCGCCCTCCGAAGACGACTCCACCTCGACATCCGACTCCCCTTCCCCCCCGGAACCACCACCAAAGCCTCCAGGCCCCCCCCCCTCCCCTCCCTCCCCCCCCCCTTCCCCCACGTCCCCGCCCTGGCCCCAAGTCCAGACGCCAACCACCCACAGCAGTCTCTGAGCCCACACAGGATCAGACCAGCCAGCCCCGGCCCACCCAAGGACCCTCCGTGCCGGCCGAACCTCCCCCCCAACACACACGTGGGTGAGATCCTCGGACTCTGCCTCTTCAAGGATCGACATGTTCTTGCTCTCGCCAGGTCTGGGAGTGTGTGCTTTCAAGACCCAGGCGACGCACTTCTCAGACCACAGGATGCTGACCGTGACCCTGCAATGGGAGGGGCCAGTCAGACCAACGAGGGGGCCCTGGAGGATGAACACATCTGTACTCCAGGACCCCTCCACCAGCCACTCCTTCTCCAGGCGCTACCTGGAGTGGAGGACCCTGAAGGAACTATTTACATCCCCGATAGAGTGGTGGGAAATGGTCAAGTCCCGGGTCAAGGGGTTCTTCGGAGGGGTGGGAAGGAGGAAGGCTAGGGAACAGAGGGCCCGTTTTCACCACCACAACGAGGCCCTGCAACGCCTTAGCCTCCTCCAACTCGATTCGACGTGACCCGGGAGCTGTCAGAGACCAAGGAACATCTAGCCACACTCTATCGGGAAGAACAGGAGAGGAAGACCTTCAGGGATAAACTCCAGGGCCTGGAGGAGGAGGAGAAATGCACGAGACACTTTTTCCGCAGGGCACGGTCCAAACAACAAGGCATCCTGTCCCTCTACAACACCAGTGGCCAGACCGTCACGGACAGCGACGACATCAGGGAGGTGACCGCGGAGTTCTACGGCCGGCTGTTCGACATCAAGCCGGCGGACGGGGCTCTGGCGGAAACCTTCCTTGACGGTCTGGACCAAATCAAAGAGGGGGGCGAGGGCGAGGAACCAGAGCTGAGCCTGGAGGAGCTCACCCGGGCCGTGCACTCCATGAACACCCAGAAGGCCCCGGGACCAGACGGGATCCCGGCGGAATTCTATCAGGCCTTCTGGGAACTCGTCAAGGGCGATCTGGCCCAGGTCCTCCGGGCAGTCTACAGGGAAAGGAGGCTAGGAGAATCAATGCGACAGAGTACAGTTACACTACTACCTAAGAAGGGGGACCTCAAGGACCTCCGGAACTGGCGCCCCATCAACCTCCTCTGTTCGGACTACAAGATCCTCACGAAGGCCCTCATGTGGCGCTTCCAAATACACCTCCCCACAGTCATCAACCCGGACCAGACCTGCGGCGTCCCCGGAAGGTCCATCAACGACAACTTGCTCCTGGTGAGAGACCTCATCTTCCACTCCCAGGAGCGGAGGTCCCCCTTCGCGCTCCTCTGCCTCGACCAAGAGAAGGCCTTCGACCGGGTAAGCCATGGCTTCCTGCAGGAGGTGCTAGGGAGGATGAACTTTCCGCAACACCTCATCCACTGGACCAGGCTCTGCTACCAAAACATCACGAGCAGAGTCCTGGTCAACAAACAATTCACAGACCCCTTCCCCATCCGATCTGGGGTCAGACAAGGATGCCCCCTAGCACCCCTGCTGTACGTCATCTACCTGGAGCCTTTCCTCCGTAAAATCAGAGCGACACACACCATCCAGGGTTATCACCTCCCGGGGGCCCAGGGAGAGAGGCTTCAGGTGGTGGCGTACATGGACGACATCACCATCGTCGGCACAGATAGTCGGTCCATCGCCGCAGCAACGAAGGTGGTGGACGACTACTGTGCAGCCACTGGCGCCCTGGTCAATCGAGGCAAGAGCGAACTGTACCTGTCGCAACACTGGAAAGAAGCGATGACCACCTCTTTCCCTGTAAAAACAGATAACATCAAGCTGCTCGGAGTCACCTACCAGAACAACGGGAAAGGGACCCTGACCTGGGCCAACACCATCAGCCAAGCCAAGCAGAAGATCGCCCAATGGAGTGCGCGGTCCCTCACAATAACGGGTAAGATCCTGGTCCTGAAGGCAATAATCCTCCCCATTCTCCTCTATGTCGGGAGGGTGTTTCCCCCGGACAGGGTGACGAGCAAAACCATCGAGCGGCTGATGTTCACCTTTGTCTGGGGGAGCACCATGGAGCGGCTGAAGAGGACCACCATGTACAGCGCAGAGGAGAAGGGGGGGAAGGGGGTCCCAGACATCCTTAACATCATAAGGGCACAGGGCCTCTCCCAACTGGTTACAAATATCCATAACCCGGACAGGAAGGCAGGAGCCTTTGAGAGGTACTTCGCCACACCAATACTCAGAGCACTCCGTATTTCCAACACCACCATCAACCACACTGTGCCCTACTGCTGGGACCCCCAAAAAGTATACAAGGAGTGGAAGAACTTTGCCTTCAGGACGGGTCTGCCCGTAGCCGGCCTGGCCTCCTGGAAATACAAGGACATCATGGCACACATCAGAGGGAAGGACAACATCACACCACCCAAGGCCAGGCCGGCCCTGGACATCCAACAGGTATGGAAAAACATCAGTCACAAATGCATCAGCAATAAGCAAAAGGATTTAAACTGGTCAACTGCTCACGGCTGTCTCCCCACCAGAGAATTCATGTATAGACGGCACATAGCCCGTACCGAGCTCTGCCCCCACGGTTGCACTGACACGGAAAACATCTACCACCTGTTTGTCAAGTGCACCGTGGCCAGGCGGGTCTGGGCCCTGTTTGTTCCCTCTGTCTCCCTCTACAGGAACATCATCTTGCCTCGCTTGACGGCGGACGACATCCTGTTCGGTCCTCCGGGGGGCTGCACGACCCCCCGCCTACAACATCAGTGGAGGATCGTCAGCGCCGTCAAGCAGGTGATATGGGAGACAAGGAACATCAGGGTCTACCACAAACAGGATCAACCATTCATCGTCCAGAGGAGGAGAATCACTCTCCTCCTCAGGGACTACGCCATCCTGGACTTCAGACACCACCCGGACACCGCCAGAGACACATGGGGGGTTGAGAGGTGGAAGGACGTGTCCATCTAGCTCAGCCCCCCATGCCACCACATCGCCGCACCCGCCCTGCACTCAGCTCTGCACTCCGCCCTCCGTCCCCGAAGGCCAGACGGCGTTCTCCGTTCAACACCCTCATCGCCCCCACCACCACCACCACCACCACCTTCCTGGCAACCACCACTTCACCCGTTCCGGCACCAAGCCCGAAGACCCGGGGGCACCAACACCAGCCCCCAGTGCGAGGGTCCGGAGAGGAGAAGCCCGCCGCACCAAACGGGAAGTACACCGGCACATTACACCCGCACCCCAGTACCGCTATTCACCCCCTCCCTTCCTCCCCTCTCCACCTTCTCTCTCCCTATCACCTCACAGGGTTCCAGTTGGCCACACCAGCCCAGCAGCAACATCCTCCACCCCTCGAACCGGTCACCACCCCCCCCCCCCCAGCACACCCGCTGCAACACCTGGAACCCTCCTCCCTGGGCCCCCGAAAAGGACACTACAGCCCCCCCCCCCCCCCGGCACAAGGACAACCCCCACCCACCTACCCTCATCAAGAAGACTGGCCCCTCCCCCCCCCCCCCCCCCCTTCCACCAACACACCCCACCCTACTTACCCGGACACCACACCACAGGGCACACCGCACCTGGACAAGGCCCGACCTGCAGCACCCCCAACCGTCCCTGGAGGAGGGGATACCCCCTCGAATGGCTCCTCCCGAGGTTTCTTCGAGATTTTCTCTAAAGAGTTTTTGTGAGGAGTTTTTCCTCGCTTTCTTGGAGGGTTTTAGGTTGGCGCAGGGAGGGCCCACACTGGTGAAAGTTTAATGTGTCTTTTGGGGTAATTGTTATTGGGTGATTGCATAGGTATTGTATATGATTTGTATTATTTGCATTGGGTGAAATGTGGTGGAAGTTTTAACATGTATTTGTAAATACTTGTAAATAATTTTGGTAAAACCAATAAATCCGTAAAATTTATAATATTTTGCCATTTTGCGGAGGAACCCGCATCGCTGCTTGCAGCTATATTTATATGTTGTTATTATTATCAAATGTCTGTGTATTTTAAGTAATTGTTTGTTTGTTTTGAATTAAAGGACCATCTAAAAAAATACCTCCTTTGAGGCCCTTAGTCAGGATCTCTCTGGCCAAGTTTCCAACGTCAAGTATGATGTTAAACGCATCCCTGGACTACTGAGACGTAAATCTGTAAATACCAATCTTTTGTTAATTTTGTATTTTACAGTTTTACTTCAGAAAGAAGGATCTCTTATCTACGCTGTCCTATTTGTGTTGCTTTAAGGACCACAAGAAGAAATCCCTGAATACCGGTGTTGGTGTTGATGCTGGTGCTGGTGTTTATGCTGGTATTGATGCTCGTGTTGGTATTGATGCTGGTGCTGGTATTGATGCTGGTGTTGGTGTTGATGCTGGTGCTGGTATTGATGCTGGTGCTGACACCAATTCCACCATTCATAAGAACAGGGTAAGACAGTTATTTTTGAAAATATTGTAAATTTCATAAGATTCATGGTTTACCTTTTGGCCAGTGGTTAATTGTGAATTAAAGATTCGGTATCTCTGACTAGAGGATTGAAGCGTATCTATGTATTCCATCCCAGGTACCATTGGCTAGCGATCTAGACAAATATATCTGCCTTCTGTTGGAAACAGAAAATGTTATGTTGGTAGATGAGGAGGGTAAAGTGTTCATCATCAACACATTCAACCATTCCACCAAGCGTCTTAATGCAAGTGTCTTTGAATGTGTGTGATGAAGCACGTGATTATATATTATCTTGTCTTTCTTGTATTGGCAGAATGATGACTTTGCCATAATAAGTAGATGAGCAATGCAGTTTCCAGAGGGCTGCAGGGGGATATGTGTTCATGCAATGACCACCATGCCAGGCACATCTTGGCACTGTCTACACACGTGGACACACGTAATACCATCACATTGATGGTATTACGTTTATTTTGTACTTAATATGTTTATGAATGTCCAGTATGTAAACTCCCCTTTTACAAATATAAGTGTTATCTCGATCATGACAGAGTTGGCCTGGGTGGACTGTCTCCACATCAAGGCATTTAATGGGGTTTTGCCCAGTATTGAGGATGTCCCGGATAGTCCCAGTGAAATGGGTAAGTATTCACTTCTCTACTCCACGCCTCTAAAATAGAGCTGAAGCATCACAACATTTTGTTTAAACAGCTGCGTTATTTGGACCAATGTTGTTACGGAGGCAACAGTGGTTGTTTACTGTACTATTTATTTTCTTCTCAGAGCACAGTTATGCCACTAATGGAACAACAGAGGTAATGGTGACAGTAATTACTAATAGTCGTTTGATACAGTATGTAACTTCATGTCACTAATTGTTATTTCTCACTGTAGAACAGCAATGTCAAACGTATTCCATTTGCCAGCAGTTACTTTGTTGTTGACAAAGATGGATATGCAATCATCATAGTGAGTGCTGGCGCAATGAGGTGTCAGATGTGCCGTTTGCACCAGAGGAACTGCTGCACGTGCAAATCCTGCAGGACATCCTCAACGATGAAGCACACCTTTTATCGTTCGGGATTAAGGAGGCAATGAAAGAGGGGTCTCTATACCCTGACACAGTGAAAGAGGCTGTTTCCACAGAACCAGTCCTCTTTCACATTCCTTTACCAGATAGGGTATGTGTTTGTTGACCATGTAGTTTTGTAAAAGGTCTAGGTATTTCTCCCCTCTGTATATGATCCGATTCTGACTCAATTTCTGTTCCAGGTCCATTATGGGACTTCTGTTCCTAATGTTCACCAAGAGAAGGATGGACTGTTCCTTCTTTATCCCACCCCCAAGGAACAATGTGACTGTGGGAGGCCATTATCCTTGACCCCTCAAAAAGATATACATTTGTACACCAGATGTCATGTGTACAAAGTGAAAGGTATTTACTGAGAATTATGTAAAAGATTATCCAAAGGTTTATTTCTGACATGATGATTGGTTTTGTACATGGAATGAAATTACAACTAGAGAGGGTACAATTTCTGGGGAAATTGTAGGGTGTGCTTGCTTGCGTCGGTTGCACAGGGGTCCGTTTTAATAACATTTTTACAACTGATATTTCTGTATATTTTATATAAAAATGCATAGGGCCTACTTATTATTTATAAAGATTGCATACATTTAAAAGCATCTTTTTTTTGCTGCTCATTTACAACTCAAAATACGAGTGAAGTGTAGAATGAATTATGATGTATTCTCATTTCCCCTGCAAGAGGCAGCCTCATAGCTGAATCAAAACGAATACATTTGGCAGACCGGTGTAAAAATTGACCTAATCTCTATGACTTAAACGTCCTTTTAAGTTTTCCCTTCCGTTGTACGGTTTAGGCTGAAATTAATTATTTTCATGAACAGATTGAAAAAGTTTAGGCTGTGGCAATGAAGTTCAGGTAAGTAGTCCGTTTCCGAAAGTAGATGTGGGCCTACTTCCTTAATAATATCAGCTAATATTGTACATTACATTTCACAATTGTGTTTCACATCACAAGTAAAATTAGTAAATAGTTATCACCCTGGCCTCTTTGCTTGTGGCGTTTCTGCAGCTGCCTTGCAGTAAAGCTACAGTTAGCCTAGCTATCCCCCAAGTTAACAGATGCGAAACGAATGTTCTGCACGCGTGTTTTCGTGACGTTAGTGACGTAGTTACGTTAGTAACGTCAGTGACTGTGGCTAGCAAATTAGCCACCGTTAGCTTCACTTTTCGCCACAAAAACTTAACTTGAGCCTAAACAATGCAACGGAACGTAAATCCCAATAGAAGCAACTCAATCGCTACCAAGACGAAACTTTTGACACCTAGGTTGTCTATGTAGGCCAAATATTGACGAAGATTTAGGGGGGCAAAAGAAATAATAAAAATAATAATAATATATATGTGAGAGAACAAAGGTTGTGCTCTCGCCAAAGGCTTGAGCACACCCAATTAGTTTGTTTTCTCCAAAGAAGTGTACAACACTCAGCTGCGAGATACAGGGACACAGGACTCTCTCCAGATGTCCTACCGCAAATTGAGGGATGCAGTTATATCCTTTCTGCAGCTTCTCTCTGCAGACTTTTGCTGGGGATTCAAATGTTCCATCTGCCAAGATGACTTCAAGTAAGCAAATGCAAATGGTCTGGATATACAACCATGGAAAAAATTAAGAAACCACTTAACATTGATTGCGGACCTTGGAGTGGTCTTTTTTTCCATGGCTGTATATCACAACAATGTTTGGAGCTTGTAATTAAGTATGTGATGCATGTGTACATTGTCTCAATAGTGAGGTTGTTATGGATGGCACCTCTTTGGGATATCAGCAGCGGTATGCCCTCAAAGAAAGGCTTGTTCCTGGCCAAACTGTAATGAACAGTGGAAGATAAGTCTATGATTTTCTTGTTTTAATCATTGTGTGTCTGTGTGTGTGTGCACGCCAATGTTACCCCTATAATTTGTCAATTTAAATGATATATTCTAAATATGTTTTTCTTTCATTCAATTCACCAGTCACAGAACAAGAACTTTAATTCCTGAGCCAGACCTCCGTAAGCTGCTGCAGCGGTACAGTGCAGAGGGGCTCCTCCCTGGAGAACACAGGGAAATGATGTTACAAAGTGCCAAAAGCGCCCAATTCCTCCTGCCCCTTTTGCAGAAGCTGGCCCTGACTACACCTACACACGCAAGTGAGCCCTACCGCCCTCTCATATCACAAGTCAGCAAGAACTCCCCTGCCTGTGCTCTGCTGTATCCCAGTGAAGAACTCAGGGAGTTGATCTCAGAGATGGAGGGATTGCAGTACTGCCAGATCGAGCGGCAACCAGCACTTTTGGGGAAACTTGCCAAGGAATGCCCTTTGTTTTTTATCCTGGTTGGGATGGAAGGGACTTTTCCTCAGGAGGTGGTACCTATCTTTCAGTGCCTCTATAAAAAGGCACTGCAAACTGTGTCCACACCTCCGGTCTCGACACCCCTAACTTCCCCAGAGGATCCTGGGCATTACTTCCCCAATCTGCCTCCTGTGAGGGACAGAGGCACGTACACTACAGACAGGTGTAAAAAGGAGGCCAGTGACTGTAGGAAGACAGCAGGCAGACACCCTAACCTGATCCCTGGCATAGTCACCCTGTTCTGCACACATGGTGAGGTTACTTTACTTGAACATTGACATTACACTATTGAAATTAATGAATATTGCTGGTCAGGTTATTGAGGTTTTGTTACACAATGGAATGTTTTTTTGTACTTTAGGTGTTTGTCTTAGGTTTTCAATAATGGAGCAAGTGAAGTCGGTGAACGTGCCGTTTCCCATACTCCACACACGTTTTCGACAGTGTAAGTTAAGGTTTTGCTCAGCATTGGCGTGACTAATTATCTGTGAATTTATGAATATATGACAATGCCTGTCAGCTACAAACGTACTGCTTGCGGAGGGACCCAGTTTTTTTTTAGAGAGACTTGGTTTCTTGTGGATGGTTTGCACTGGCGCAACCACTCAGGTGATTTGCAGTGCTTTTTATACTTGCCTTTTTACATTGCAAATGCTAGTCAATGAAACTGTTGTGTTGGTTGCACATGTGTAATACCTTCTTGTTATTATGATGAAACCAACATCATTAAGCTAATACATCTTTTTAAAATTATTTAAGGGTGTAACATTGGGTACAATCTGGACAGCAATCCTCAGTTCCAGAAAATAAATTCTCAGGTGGCAGAGCAGAATAACTCACTCCTGAAGAAGATGAAAGGACAACTGTCCTACATGAACAGGGAGAACTTCATCAGGCATCTGATGCTCTTCCTGTGGCACAGATCATGCAAAGTCATTACAAAACTTTGAGGTAAACATGTATTATGCAACCTGTGTGTTGAGATGAATGACTGCATGCATGCGCCCATTCAGACTACAATTCAAGGATATCGTTTTTTACTTTTATCTTCTTTTTATTTATTTTGTATCTACTTTTATTATCTATCCCTTCTTCACTTAAAAGGTATGTAATGACTTGGAGCAATACACCCAAGACCATCAACCAAAGGATATCGGCAGCAAACTCACAACCACATTAACTCAAAAGTCATTCTGCCATCTGTATCGTTTATTTTCCCATTTTAAGTGTTAGTTTTTTTGTTTAATCAACTTGTTTCATTGGCCAACCTGAGCAACATAGCAAACACTGGCCCAATGGTTGTGTTAGGCATTGCCCCTGTTAAATAAACAAATGTATCTGTGTTTCCTATAATCCCTCTTTTGCTGGAAGTGCAGCACTCCCAGTATTGATGATACATTACAATAGTCGTTACGATTGTCCATATGTGCCTATACTTCTGTATTGAATACATACTTTTCTGTCGATCCCCTATCGGCTAGGGGTATGGCAATGTACATATATGTCAAGTTATACACATACAATAAATGTGCCAACTCATAAGTAGGCTATCTGTTACAAAAAACACAGATCTTTGTATTTTGTCCCACTTATTGAAGGCCACTTTCCGTGCATATCATTCTAGGCCTATGTAATGGCCTACACATTTTGAACGTACACAACGAATGAAACTCAACATTGTATTTATGGATCTGGAAGAACAAGTAAATATATTAGTGCTGTCAAACGATTAAAATATTTAATCGCATTAATGTCATAGTTAACTTGCGATTAATCGCATTTAATCGCACATTTTTATCTATTCTAAATGTCCCTTGATTTCTTTTTGTCCCATTATTTTTTCTCATTTAAATGCTCTTATCAACATGGAAAAGTGGATTGGATTGCTTAGTTAGTGCAATGTTTTTTTTAAATTGAAAACAACATTGCAACATTGCCTGGCTTTGACGAGGGGGCGGAGAATTCGCATCAGCTGTGTGCTTGGCCATCAAGTGGTATTTCAGACTGGACGTTGCGATGATAGCTCAGTTCGCAACGACAAAACACACAGATCAATTTGGTCTTGTCAATGGACCCATTTGGCAACTTTTTAAAAGTAACCTTTCCATTCAGAATCTAATTGGCATCCATTTCGGCGTCTTGCGCTCGCTATCCACTCTAAATGTAACGTTAGCCTACTACTCTTTAGCCGGCTCGCAAGCCCAAACAAGTGTGTGCCGCGTGCCTGTTGTTTTGTTTCCGGTCTAGCTAGATCCGGTGTGGTGTTGTAGTTTTTCTAACGTCAGTAGTCGTTGCAACAGCATGTGAAAAAAACTACAAAGTTTGCTAGGCCAAAAAGAACGTTAATCTCGCGATAAAAACATTTACGCCGCTAAAATGGGTTTGCGTTAACGCCGTTAATAACGCGTTTAACTGACAGCACTAAAATATATATAGAATTTTAAATCCTTTCTCGTATTATAAGCCAACAATCCTTTTGACGTTCAAATATGGATAGTCTATGCCTAAGCGCACCTTGCACATATATATCCATAGGGTT
The DNA here is from genome assembly GCA_023658055.1 of Thaleichthys pacificus. Taxonomy (NCBI): domain Eukaryota; kingdom Metazoa; phylum Chordata; class Actinopteri; order Osmeriformes; family Osmeridae; genus Thaleichthys; species Thaleichthys pacificus. The sequence continues at coordinate 24,636,694 of CM042868.1, forward strand.
AGAAACAGGTGAGAAATGCATGCATTTCAGTCAAGACAATCACGTTTGAGCGTTTATTGATACCATGACATGGAAATGGTTTGACTTTGGTGGAGAGGAAGATCTAAGAGAATGCCTCCTCGATGCTACGCATGCATACATGACATGAGGCAGGGAGCAATAGAGACTACGCATGCATACATGACATGAGGCAGGGAGCAATAGAGACTACGCATGCATACATGACATGAGGCAGGGAGCAATAGAGACTTAATCCCCTGACAGATAGAACATACAGACTAGGGGTGTCACGATACCAAAAATGCAGTAGTCGGTGCCAATAACACGATTCTCGATGCCAATTTTGATACCACGTAAAAAAAAAAAGGTTTTTCTAAGATTCCATGTACTTGAACTTCTTTATTAACCCGTAAAGGAGTAGCGTCGCACATATGTGATCGTTCGAATGCGGGTCTCACAGCGTAACTTCTCACATACGCGATTTCGAACATTCCAACGGAATATTTTCCGATAGACAAAAACTATGCGACAAACGCTTTAGTAAGTCTTCAAAATGTACTAATGAGAAGGCTAACAAGTAACACTAGCATGGTAGTAGCATTGCTACGAGTATTATGCTAGCTAATTTAGCCAGGAAGCTAACGAAAGCTAGCTAGCTACTGTTTCGGATAAATAACTTGTGCTGTGGGGACCGTCGGAAATATTTAGAACTCACACGTCTAAAATACTTGAAAAATATCAAAATGACATAAAAACGTGCAATATAGCATTGAACAACATAATAAACTGCAATTAATGCTCATAGTGCAACAAGTACTGGAACACTGAAGCGTATGCTGCCCCCATCAGTTCCGGAAGAGGCGCAGCACCGATGCTGCTAACACTGGCATCGTCGCTAACGGTGCCTACGGTGCTTAAAAAAAATGGGCATCGTCTGTGTTTTGTCATTTTAGAACCGGAAGGTGTCGGTAGTATCGGTTCTCGTGACATCCCTAATACAGACAGCATGGGGGAGAAGTGGATGGTGGAGGGCGGCAGCAGCACTGATCATACAACAACCGGGATGAGTGTGTGCGTATCCGCGCGGCCTTTTAAGGCCGTCTTATCGGACGTGGCCCAATGGGCTTGTGCTGGCTACCACAGGTGTGGTAATGAGCGGATGACGCGCGCTGCCCGATTGCCACAGAAAGGTTTGCTGCAGTGACAGTGGTATCGAACTTTCTGTCAACGTTTTTTTGTGGATTGACTAGTAATTACAGCCATCATCATCCATTATCCATTTTCATTATCATAAACCCACCCTTGCCTGCTTAACCGAGATTACCGGAGAGTGGGACGGACTCGAGCCAGCCGCCGGCCGCGCAGCATCAGCCCCGGACTACTGCTGACCGTCGGGAACGAGAGGGAAGGCTATAGCCGAGACCGCCCGCAGTGTTTCCAGTGACTTTTTGTGGTGGGGTTCCTGTTGAGGTCGGACGCAGGGATTGACAACCCCACCACCTTACATTCTCATCTCGTCTTCCATCGTAGATTCAGCCCTCCTAGTGGGTAGTCGCCCCCCCTTCATTTTATCGTATAACGGAGCTGCGTTGGGGTAGGTCGCCCTCCAAGCCCCGATTCGATTTTTTTTTTTACTCACCAGTAGGGATGCGTATTGATAAGATTTTAACGATTCCGACTCCTTATCAATTCCTGCTTATCGATTAAATTCCTTATCGATTCTCTTATCGATTCTCCCCTCTACAGCCAACTAGGTCTGTGCGTCCTGCACCCCCCCCCCCCCCCACACACACACACACACTCGTTCTAAACACATTTCTCAAACTGGCTTTGACTGGCTCTGAAATTAGCTAATTCCTACCACCTCTAGGCCTCTTCATACAGAGCCTGGTGCGCATGAGAAACTTTCTGGTGCGCACGAGAAACTTTCTGGTGCTCGTTATCCACGCTAAAGTCTCTGGTGCGCACCAGAGATACCCATTAGATCGGCTGTTTTAATGCTTTGAAATGACAGAAAGATGAGCTGTATTTCCACCTTGGACTTAGGTATAAAGTAGGGCTGTGAAATGATAACAAATTTTAATCAAATTAATCATAGGTTTTTGTGGATTAATCATGATTAATCACATGTTACCGATTTTCAATTTTTTTGTCATTAGTGTGCGTCTATGACTTTGCGGTGCTTTGATGCTCGAGTCCCCCGTTGCCACTCGCAAAACTTCGGTGAACCCCTCGTCCTCAAAAATATTAATCGGTCTACAGCCTTTTGCAATCCATTTGGCAACTGTGCTAGTCAACTTGTCACCGGTAGTCTTAGTGAGGGCCCTACGCTGTTCAGTGAGGGTGGCGCAATCTACTTGAACTCCCCTCGCCGACCAACGCATGCTTCGCGTTGAGGTGGTAGCTACTTTAGGCTGGTATTGCTTCGGTGAAACGATAACGTCTTCCCGCAGAGTGTGCATATTTCTTTGGTTTTATTGAATGTTCCATCTTTGTTTTTTGGAACACGAACTTCCCATAAGGTCCTCAGGTTCATCAGAATTATCCATGTTGTTTGTTTGTTTGGATAGCAGCTGCCGTCTGACTGCATTAGAGCAGCGACAAGTGCAGATTGGGTATATTACGTTAAATGCGTTAAACAAAAATAACGAATTAATCCTGTAATTTAATCATAACGTGTTAACGGGTTATTTTTCACAGCTCTAGTATAAAGACATTAAAGTTTGCTTGCGAGTCGTCACCACTATATCATCTCGGAAATACATTTAAAACGAATTTTGAAGTTGTGTGGTCTGTTTCGGCGCAAGGGATACACTCATCTGGACCAGGTGATCACTTTCATTCATGAACAATTACAAGCAAGAAATAACGACTTGAACATGGCTGAATATTTACTGCTTGGACAAATACTGCTATTTAACATAACTTTTGTAGTCACAAGCTCGAAACAAGGTAGAATTGTTTGCCATCACATACAGTTTATCCTATGTCAAAATAATTCGAATAGAAAGCATTTGTCATCACACATTTAAAATGTTTCATTTCCAGCCCTCTCATAATTTATGAAAGGCTCACATAATACTGTTATTAGTGATATCAGTTAACTTGTTCTCTTATTTCTATCATGCTGTTTCTCCAGGACGAGTTGGATGAGATGATCTGTGTGTGGGATTCGCATTTCATCAGACCATCAAAGAATGACAGAGTACCAAGTGGTCGACCCAAAATCATGTACATGTTCCCAGAGCTCTATGCAACTCATGACTGTGTTTCCTCAGTGGAAAGCGCTGATGTACAGCTGTGTCGGAGTAGCTGCACATTTCTACCAGCAGTGCCATGTGACATAGACATCTACAACCTCTGCAATGTTCTGATGGTAGAGTCACAGTTGGTTCTCACAGCTGATGCTTACCAGGCCTTGGATTTGTACCTGCATTTGAGGAATACGATCATATCCTCTCTTTAATTTGAGATGGTACTACACATATCCAGATCTAAATTAATTATCGGTCCACTGTGCATTTTTCATTTGTTTCTTTTTCAGCTTCATCTTGCTTTCATCAGTGTGATATCTGGGTTTGTTTCCATATCTGCTTTAAAATCAATATTTACTGAAGGCAAAATATTTGATTTGATAAAAAGTAAATATAGGAAAATTATTTGATGGTTTGCAGTTGAAGTAAACACTTGCGTTTGTAGTGGATAGCTGCCACAGAAGAGAAAAACAAGAAGGCATGTTATGAATGAAGAATTAAGTTTTTTTTATTTAACAATATTTTGCTATTGCTAGTTATTGTCAATTTCCCCTATGTGGCTCCAACCAAAATAGCCATCCCTTTCGAAATGGAATGTGCACTCACAGCCATTTTATCAAATTCTGACATGTACAGTATTTCTTTTTGAGTAACAACTGCATAAAACATGCACATGAACATGTAACATTTGCACATGCCTGGTAAATTAATGCATACACATAAACACAGGTCTGACAGACTCATCAGTATGCTTAAACAAAACTTGTATTTTGGACTTGAATACATTTACATTTACATTTAGTCATTTAGCAGACGCTCTTATCCAGAGCGACTTACAGTAAGTACAGGGACATTCCCCCTGAGGCAAGTAGGGTGAAGTGCCTTGCCCAAGGACACAACGTCAGTTGGCATGACCGGGAATCGAACTGGCAACCTTCGGATTACTAGCCCGACTCCCTCACCGCTCAGCCACCTGACTCCTATATACAGTTTCAAACTCCCAATAAACATTAAATTGGCAATACCATTCCTTTTTTTCAGTTTTTGGAAGTCGGTTACATCACCCGTCAGATGAGTTGTGTAACTCTTATTCATGTAATGCAATGTTTTCTTGGTGGTAATACTATGATCATAATGACAATAATCTGCTGTTTTGTTCTGAGATTCTATAGGAACATCAGCTTAATCCCAAAACATATTTTCAGTACCTCTTATTTGGTGCAAAATGAAATCATTGGTTCAAAATGAAAACATTGGTTCAAAACAAAATCACGGTTTTATCCCAAAAGAACCTCCAATCAAATAAAGGATGTCACCACACATTCTTTCACTTACTTATAGTGGGGTCTACAGATGTCGATGAAATATCAAAGTCACTTGCTCAAGTTTTGCAATTTATATACGAAAGATTACTATTTTATGAATGAAACTTAGAAAGTAAGTATTCTTGTAATTACCTCTGCAGACGTTTGTACTTGCGGCAATGACAGTGCTGACAATGTTAAACTAATAGCAAGCATTGTGACAGCATTGTGAATACAGTGAATACTGGAGTGGAAACAGTCAATTATGAACTTTGGCTCTTGAAGAAGAACTTTGTGTGCCATTGTTAAAATGGCAGGCCGGAGGTTGTCTTTAGAAGGCAGGATGTGTGAGCCCATTCTTGAGAAAAGGTCAAGTAAGTCCTCCTCAGCAGTTTCATCCATGTTGCCCTGTAGTGCTTTTTCAACCGATGCTCGCTCAGACACTGAAAGGAACCTGGCAAATGACATCATGAAGAGTTCTTCATCCACTGAACTGACTCCTTGACAACAGGCAAGAATAAAAGTTGGTGACAGTCTGATTGGGAGGATGTTGTGGTCCAAATATCCTTTCAACCAAACTCTTCCAACAGCTTGCCATTCCTTCTCAGAATAGTCTGGTCGCAATCTGGGCACTCGTTCATCTTCCCCCTCACACTGTTCCAAGAAGTGTTCCCAGAACGCAGAGTACACCTCTCTTGATACACCGTCACTGTCCACCGCTTTCTCATTTTTTAACTCAATTTTTAGATTAACCGTGAGTACTACGTGGGTTCCATGAAGACATTAAGCACATCTTGAACTATGCTTACTCGTCTTAATTTCACATACTGGACTTCTTTTTCATTTTTTTCTGGTGATGCAGGAATACTGTTTAAAAATACAGGTCCGTCGTTCAGTGATGAATGCTGCAACATTTTCACAAAAAATAAATTAGGTGTCATCACATTTCTTAAATTATTAGTTGTTCATTATTCTCAAATGAAGATTATGCTATGGATTTACTCCTTTTATTTTTTATACAGATTTAATCTTAAAACAGCTTGGGCTGAAGGAACAAACTTAATAAAAAAATAACTTCATTATAACTTCATCAAATCATGACAGTTACGTTTTTGCAGCTTCATTAGAAACAACTCCACTATTACAATATACCTGCGTGGTGGTGAGGTCATGTGGATTCCAGGGAAGAGTGTAGTCTTGATCATCACCATCATAATCAGAAATGGGTCCAAATTGTACTTCAGAGTCTTCAAAAGTTTCCTGGATGTCAAAGGCGAGACGGAAATCGAAGTCTTCACAGGGCAACTCCTCTGCATCTTGATATGACCCAGTCATTACATAGTCTTCTTCAGATCCAAGCCTACTCGTGGACTGGCCAGAATGAATCCCAACATCATCGTAAGATGGTGAGTTGAGGACCTCTGCGTTAGTCATCTGAGGAGGGGCTGGTCTTGAATTATTGCTTGGTTCTCCTGTCTGTTAAACATTAAATGTGTATTTATACTGTATATGTGTGTGTAATATACACACACATAGCAGATTGGGCCTGTGAAAACTATTTCCATCGAAGCTTACTCTTTCATCGTTTCTCTCTGTTGAAACACTGGGTGCTGAATCGGAATCGGAAGATCTCTGTAGATGATCCACATTTCCAGTTTTCTCGGATTGGTATTTCCTGGTTTTGTTCCTTAGAGATCGCCTCTGCACTTTCCTGGTCTACAAATAAATTAACAAATTATAGACTTGCACAGCTATGTTACCTTGTATGACGGGAGAGACAAAAGTGGGATGAATATTATGAAATTGAATTTACAATTCTTATGCTCCTGCAACACAACACTAAACTCAGATTGAGCACATAGCATTAATTGTTTTTTTGCAAGCTTACTCTTTCACATAGGTTGGATATTGACAGCTTTCTATTCATTGGACTCTCCTTTGTAGGCTCGAAGTCCGAAGATGTATCAGAAAGAAGTATTGAGACGTCCTCAGGGTCAATTTGATCCTTTTCCCTGGAGCAGGTATAGATGCGTAGCATTCGTAGTTTAGTCTGGTCGTATAGCTGGCTCACCGTGCTCTCAAGGGCTACAGGGTTGTGACTGAAATCCCGGATATCAAATTGAAGGTCTTCAACCAGTCCTTTCGAAGATTGTCCATTTGGAAAGAACAAGCCTTTGCCAATCTCCAGTAGCTCCTCCATAGTAACGGTTTTCTCAACAGTCAGGTGCCGTGTTCCACCTCCATGTCTTGTTCTGACCTGATGAAAATCCACTTTGTCGTAGTGGAGCCATCCCATTTCAATCCGTCGGTTGTCTTTGGTTGCATAGCTGTTGCCAACTCTACGGCTTGGGCCTGCTGCCGTGCCATTGTCGGCAGATGTTTTCAGTTGTTCCCGTTCCCTTAGTGCGTTCACACTGCAGCGTTTTTTAACGCTCTGCACCAGCTCGCCTTCCCACAGTGCCCCACGCTCGGGGGCGTGTTAGACAAGTTAATACAGAGTTGTAGTTCTCTAAGGTCACTGTTGTTGTCATGGCCAAGCGTGCAGATTTGGGTTCATGTACTCACAATATCGATCAAAATACCGAATTTTTACTAGTGCAAGATTACAGTAGAATAACGTTACATGTTACGCCACCGGTCACTCAACCAGTCGTTTGTAGGCTGGGCTAGCGAGCTAGCAGTGGCACAGAACAGTCACGTAATGTGACGAGACTGAATTTAAAAGTAGGCTATAAAAACACACTAGGAACACTGACGACATCGGCAACCATGCACTATTAGTTTAATGTAATCTTTAAATTCAGGCTCGTCACATTAGTAACTTTGTTCTGAACAGAACTGGGTCTGCAGAAACATACGAAAAGTTTCTCCTCCATCTCGAAATTGTGAAACCTAGAAATGTTTATCATGACCAACGGTTGCTACGTTACAAGAAACAAGAAACCAATCCGCTCAACACTCCGCTCCGCTCGCCTTCCCACAATGCCCTACGCGAGCGTCAACGCCTGGTTTCATTGAAAATGAATTGGAAGCCGACGCCCCGCGCCGCCAACTCCGCTGCAGTGTGAACGCACTGTTAGTCTGTCTCTTACTCTCTGCATGAGACTGGGTTTCACTCCACTTTCTTTTGTCACAGTTCCTTGACGACAAAATGCTCTCAGTGCGAGTCGGTCCCCATATCTCTCTATATACTGCTTTAATTTGTCATCAGTCATAACGTTTATGACGTTAATGTCGATCTGAAAACAGGAAGGCAAATTTGGTTTCTCGTTTTGACATTTAGGCTAACATTATGTCAAAACATTTGAAAAAAACACCAAATGGCCAAAACGGGTGGGAAGGATCATTAACTGCTAGCTAGCACACTTGTCCTAACAAAGTAACGTTACAGCTAACGTTATTATATGTGGCTGAAGTTAATATTTCACATTCACAGCATGAAGTCGTAGCCTACCTTATCATCTTTAAGTTTGTTGATAACACTATCCGGTAAATGTCTTTGAGTTTTCAGGAAGATGAATACCTCCTCCTTGGCATCCATTCTCACTAGTCTTCTCCTGCGCACCAGAAAGTATCTCGTGCGCACCAGAAAGTATCTCGTGCGCACCAGAAAGTTTCTCGTGCGCACCAGAAAGTTTCTCGTGCGCACCAGAAAGTTTCTCGTGCGCACCAGAAAGTTTCTCGTGCGCACCAGATTTTTTTTTTTTCTTCCATGTCCCTTTAGGAGCTCCGTATCTTCAGGCCTCTCTTTTAAAAACAAAATCTAGTCGGAGATAGAAACTTTCAGTTTCCTTGTGTTCAAGCTTCTATTACTCAACACCAGTAGGACTTACAGGGGTCCTAACAACAGGGGAAATAACTTCAGTGTCACCTTTCAAAAGAGACCATTTACATGCATGTACTCCAAATGGTTCAACAACAGCTTTCAATGTACTTTGGGTATGTTGTTTAGGCGTTTTCAGGCACATTTAACAGGACTATTAAAAGGTTAAACAATTAACATGCTAAGTTTAATAATGGATTAAAAATCGATATGCTCAGTTTAATAATGGGACATGCGAACGTTTGCTAATAACACACGCCGCCCCGATAACGTGAAATGATCAATAAGATCAATACTAATGGGAGACGAATGCCGGAGCTAAAATGTATGCTTCAAATGACGGGACAGAAGATAACTAGATCGACTACACACAATAAAGGCAAATTGCTTCACACAGTAAACAAGTGGTTGTGATCACTTTTGAGCAGTGTAGCTCTACCTTAGATAGTTAGAGATGAAGCGCGAACGTTAGCTCACCTCACTTGGACCAATCATCACCTCCCATGGCTTCTCTTACCACTGCTGTCGACACGCAGCTGTACCTGTCGTTCCCCCCGACCGATCCTTGGATCTCAGCTAGGATTGAGGCCTGCCTCACAGACATCTCCGCCTGGATGACCGAGCACCACCTCCAGCTGAATATTGAAAACGGTCAAAGATCAACAAATGTAACTTGGTTAAATGCAATCAGCTAAAGCACATTCATTATTATGACTAAATCTTACAGATGATGATATATAGAGATATATATCTATAGATACAGTGCACCCATTACTGGAGATTAAAACAAATTAGTTTTATCTCTAAATATTGTAGGGTGTTATTAATTTCCTTAAGGCAAATCAATTTCTGAAGGTTTGCTAAAGTTTATATTATCCCTCAAAACTATACACATCACCAAACCTGTTTTATAATATAATTCTAACCCAACACTTATGCTAAACAGTGAAAATACAGGTAAAGATTAATATTGTAATGTTCTCCTCAATGTTGCGTGTGAGATTAAGGAGGCAGGGAATGGTTTCTGACTTCCTTGAGTTTATTAAATACAGAACCGATGACTCTTGATCACTGTTGGCCGTGACCACGCCGTGCTTCTCGCTAGTTCGCTCACCAGCCACCAACTGAACCCCGCTCCCCAAAACTCCCCCAAAACTTCCCGGTCGTCTCCATTGTCTCTCGCGAGACAATCCCCCCCCCCCAATAGGTCTTAACACAGAACCACATCAATTTGCTGATAACATGCATAACACAACCGATTGACAATAACAGGAACACAATAACTCAGCTCGTTACACAGCCCCCCCTCAACAAAGTCCCTCGTCCCGAGGGACTACACAAAGTCTCTGAGATGGCCCGGCCGACGTCTCTGTCTCCGCGGCAGCGGATGAGTGGGGGACGCCAGCGCCTCTGCCTGGTGGGGGGGGCCACGCCCCTGTGCAGTGAAAGGTGCGTGTGATGGGAAGGGGGGGGGAGGAGGGGTGTGAACAGGGAGGTCTGTCACTGTCTCCGGAGATGTATGTGCAGGGGGAATGGGGCTTTGACAAGGCTCCTGTGTGTGTCTGCGTGTAGTGCCGTCGCCCCTCCTCACAGGCGTTTGGGAAGGGAGGGAGTCTCCTCTGTACGGGGCCAATCTGTCCCTGTGGAGTGCAACCGGCTTTCTTTTTCCCGGCAGCTGGACTCTGTACACTACTTCACCCAGCCGCTCCACCACCTGACAAGGTCCCACCCAATGACAGTCCAACTTGGGGCACCGCCCCTTCTTCCTACGTGGGCTGTGTACCCAAACCAGCTCTCCGGCTTGGAAGTGTCTCCCTTTTGACCTTGTGTCATAGTTTCTTTTCTGTCTCATGCTCGCTTTCTCCAGCTGGTCTCGGGCAAAGATGTGGGCGGACTCCATCCGATCCTGGAGTCTTCTGGCGTACTCTCTCCCTGGAGGAACAGCAGGGGTGTCAGGGGGTTTGCCAAAGGCCACCTCCACTGGTGTCCTTAACTCCCTCCCCAACATCAGAATCAGAATCAGAATCAGAATTGGTGTTTATTCGCCATGAAAGTTTGCACAGACAAGGAATTTACTTTGGCAGGAGAGCCTACCTAGGCAGCCATTTTCGGCGCCAAAACATGAGGAGGGCAGGCGTGCATGAGGTGGACTCCTGAACAGCAGACCTGTAGGCCATGAGGACGAGGGGCAGGTGCGTGTCCCAGTCACGTTGATGCTCCGCGGTGAGGATTGCCAGCTGCTTTGCCAGGGTCCTGTTGAACCTCTCGACGAGGCCGTCGCTCTGGGGGTGCAGCGCTGTGGTCCGGGTCTTATGCATGCCCATACGCTCACACATGGTGGCAAAGACCCGTGATTCGAAATTCCTCCCTTGGTCACTGTGGATGGTTTCTGCCGCCCCAAACCTGCTGAACATGCCCTCTACCAGAGCGTCAACCACTGTCTCTGCTTCCTGATTTGGGATTGCGTACGCCTCAGGCCATTTTGTAAAATAGTCCATGGCAACCAAGACGTACCGGTTGCCTGTGTCCGTGTGGGGAAATGGGCCCATGACATCCACAGCAACTCTTTCCATGGGAGCCCCCACCGCCTGTTGCTGTAGTTGTGCGCGGGACTGGTCCGGGGGGCCCTTATAGGCCGCACAGAGGTCGCAGCGGCGGCAAAAGTCTTCCACGTCCCGTCTGGCCCGCCCCCAGTAAAATCCCTGACGAAGCCGGCGGAGTGTTTTGGCTACTCCAAAGTGCCCCGCCCCAGTGGTCCCGTGGGATGTTCTCAGCACAGCGTCTCTCAGTGAACTGGGGACTATCACCTGCCACCTTTCCTCTCCCGTGGCAGGCTCCTTCCAGGCTCTCTGCAGTATCCCATCCCTCACTCTCAGCGCATCAAACACTGCCCACAGTCCTTTTGTTGCAGTGGAGCTCCCCGTCACCTCTTCCCAGAGTGGTCTTTGTCCTGCTTCAACCCACCGTCGCACCGGTTGTATGTCCCTGTCCTGCTCCTGTTGTGTCTGCCACTCAGCCACGTCAACCATCCTCGTTTCCCGGCAGACTGGTCCAGCCCCCTCGTGCATGGGGCACGTCTCCTCCTCGATACGGAGCTCTCTCTCACGTGCTTCTCTCCGCTCACAGTGACGGCACCCACCCAGAGCACAGGGGCGGCGGGACAGGGCATCTGCGTTGGTGTGGCTGGCTCCGGCCCTGTGTACCACTGTGAACACATAGGACTGCAGCATTTCAATCCAGCGTGCAACTTGGCCCTCTGGTTCTCTGAAGGACATCAGCCACTGAAGCGCTGAATGATCCGTCCTGACAGTGAAGGGGCGGCCACACAAGTAGTACTTGAAATGCTTTATCGCCGCCACCATGGCAAGGAGCTCTCGCCGCGTGACGCAGTAGCGGCGCTCAGCCTTGTTGAAGGTTTTGCTGAAATACGCCACTACTCTTTCTCCTTCTGGCCCCGCTTGAGCTAGCACTGCGCCCATGCCCACGTCGCTGGCGTCTGTGTCCAGAACAAACGGCAACAAGGGGTCAGGGGGGGCGAGGATGGGGGCCTCTGTCAGTGCCTTCTGGAGGAAGTTGAAGGCTTGCTGGCACTGTGATGTCCAGGTGAAGCCCATCCCCTTCTGCAGCAGGTGGTACAGGGGGGCGGCTATGCAGGAGAAACCTCGCACAAACTTCCTATAATATGAGGCCAGGCCAAGGAAGCTCTTCAGTTGCCGTTGGTTAGCGGGTATGGGCCAGTCTCTCACTGCATGCACTTTCTCCTCCAGTGTGCTGATACCTTCACCTCCCAGTCTGTGACCCAAAAACTCCACCTCCTTCCTCATGAAGCAGCACTTTTGTGGGTGTAATTTCAGGCCCGCCGCAGACACTCTCTGCAGCACCAGCCTCAACGACTCCAAGGCTGTTTGAAAGGAGCTCCCATGGGCCAGGATGTCATCCAAATACACCAGACATCTCTGACGGGGGATGCCAGCCAGCACCTGGTCCATGAGTCTTTCAAAGGTGGCCGGGGCGTTGCACAATCCAAAACTCAGGACGCGGAACTGCCACAACCCCCTGTCCATACAGAAGGCAGTCTTTGGTCTCGCTTCAGGGCTGAGTGGCACCTGCCAGTATCCGCTGCGCAGGTCGAGTGAAGAGAACCAGGAGGAGCCAGACACCAAGTCTAGCGACTCATCGATCCTGGGTAACGGGTACGCGTCCTTTTTGGTCACACTGTTCAGCGGTCTGTAGTCCACGCAGAATCTCATTTTGGAGGTCCTTTTTTTTGAAACCATCACCACTCCCGAGGCCCATGGGCTGTCTGATGGTTCGATAATGTCATCTCTTTGCATCTCTTCCACCGCTCTGTCTGCAGCCTCACGGTGAGCCATGGGGAGGCGCCGGGGACGCGTCCTGATGGGCTGCGCATCCCCGGTGTCTATTTCGTGTTGCACCAGGTGTGTCAGGCCCACTTCATCGTCCGATAGTGCAAAAATGTCTGTGAAGTTAGATAGCACCTCCCACAGCTCCTCCTGCTGCCATTGCTCCAATTGGTCACAATTCTGTCTCCATATCTCTCTTACCGCTGTCAACCTATCTGTCCCCTCCACCGTAGATGACTGGGCTGGGGGAGATGAACTGGAGTGTGCAGAGATGGGCTGACCGTTGTTGGGGGCAGGGGGCACCAGTGGCAGGGGACTGTGGATTGGGGCGTTGCTCTCTTCTGGGGTTTCCGTGTCATGGCCGTATGTCTCCACGGCTGTCCCGACCAGGGGGTGTGGCTTTGAGGACTGTGTGGGCGGTATCATCCTGACAGCGGGGCCCCCGGGGAAGGTCAATGTGTTCTCCCCTAGGTCAAGCAGGCAGCGCGCAGACCTCAAAAAGTCCAGCCCCAGGATACAGGGGTCCTGCACCTGCGCTACCCACACTGTAAAGTCCGTTGTCTGACCTCCCACATTCAATGTCACCCTCCCCCTACCGAGCATAGGGGCCAGCTCGCCAGTCACTGTCCTCAGCTGCACTGTAGTCTGCTCCAACTGTGTCCCCTCCGGAACCACATCTGGCCGCATCAGTGTCGCTGTGGAGCCCGTGTCCACAAGGGCGGTACATGAGGCCCCACATATGGTGACGGGAACAGTGGCAAAAGTTCCCAGCATGAGTCCAACCTACCACCATCGTGGATTCTGTGTTCTTGTCTGCTTCAGGGGGGAGTGGAGCCCCTCTCCCCCGCCTGTGCTGTTTGGATCCCCCTTCCCTCGATGATGCAGCATGGGACATAATGCCAGGGGTCCGTATCATCCCATCTATACGGGTCCCCTGTCCGTTTCCCTGGTCGTTGGAGTGCTTGGGGCACTGTCTGAGGAGATGGCCAGGCTCTCCACATCCCCAGCAGACTAGGGGCCGTTGACGAGGGCGCGTGGCACCTTGTGGCGGATGCATGGACACAGCCCGGATCAGTTCAGTAATTTCAGCCACCCATGCAGGCTTTACTTGGGCCGTGTCAGTGCATGCAGCGGCTCTCACTGTAGGACCACCCTCACCAGGGCCACTTTCCATGGCCCCGCCCTCCACAATCTCCCTTTCCAGGGCCAACTCCAAAGCCTCCTGTATGGAACGGGGGTGGGCGAGCTGGGTTTGAACGCGCAGCCCCCTGGGGGTTATGGCCTGGATAAACTGGTCCCTGGCAAGCTCCGTCTGTACTGCAGGGGGCATGTGGGCATAAGCCCTCCGGGCTAGAGATTCGATGTCATTAGCTAAGACACGGAGGGGCTCCCCAGGCCGCCTGCGTCTGTTGGACAGTTCTGAGCGCAGGAGACCGGGTTGTTCACAATGGCCAAACCGTCTCTGTAGGGCTCCAACAAGAGCTGTATAATCGTTTCTTTCTTCAGGGCTGAGTAGTAACAGGCACGCTAGTGCATCATCCGTAAGGCATAAGGCCAACTGTAGTGCTTTATCACTCTCTGACCAGCCCGCAGCTAGCGATAGCAGTTCAAATTGGGCGTGAAATGCCTGCCAGTCTGCCTTACCGGAGTACTTTGGTGTTTTACACGGGGCCCGGTAAGCATGGGCACCGCCATTTTGCCACCCAGGCTGCGCATTCTCTCTGCTGTAATCTCGAGGTCGGGCCGACATTCCAGTGAGGTAGCCGTCTTCACGTCCTCCGCTCAGTCGGGGGTCGGCGGGGCCCATACCCGCGTCGTTGGCCATGCTCCTTGCCGCCAGCTTCAACCGGGCCTTGGACTCCGCAGCGCGCTCAAACTCCGCCGCCAGACCCTCTGCACGGGCATAACCTGTAGCTCATCTCCTCCTCCTTAACTTTCGGCCGGGCTCCACCCTCGTGCGGCATGTCTACTGGCAGTACAACAACGGCTATGCTCGGCGGTTCTGCTAGCCGGCTAGGCTAACCTGAAGAAGAAACCAGTCCGTCACTTTAACTTCTGACACCAGTGTAATGTTCTCCTCAATGTTGCGTGTGAGATTAAGGAGGCAGGGAATGGTTTCTGACTTCCTTGAGTTTATTAAATACAGAACCGATGACTCTTGATCACTGTTGGCCGTG